>JAVKPL010012019.1:0-55705 GCA_032173675.1 Gastrolobium villosum | reverse complement strand
GTTTTCTAGGACATGAAGGTTTTTACCGTCGTTTCATAAAAGATTTTCAAAGATGGCAAAACCATTGTGCAAGTTGTTAGGAAAAGATCAAGAATTTCTGTTTACTGATGATTGCTTGCATGAATTTAATGTGTTGAAAGACAAGTTGATTACTGCACCCATAATCATGACACCTGATTTTTCATTACCTTTTGAACTTATGTATGATGCTAGTGATTTTGCTGTGGGAGTAGTGCTAGGTCAAAGGAAGGACAAATTATTGCATGTTATATACTATGCCAGTAAAATTCTGAATGAAGCACAAAAGAATTATGCAACTACAGAAAAAAAGTTATTGGCAATAGTATATGCATTTGATAAATTCAGGTCATATCTGCTAGGGTCCAACGTTATTGTTTATACTGACCATGCAGCATTGAAGTATTTGTTAGCCAAACAGGATGCTAAACCCAGGTTGCTCCGGTGGATGTTACTTCTGCAAGAGTTTGAAGTAGAGATTAAGGACAAGAAAGGAGTGGAAAACTTGGTAGCTGATCATTTATCAAGGATCACAGAAACAGATTTACAGGAGGGTCCAGAAGTAGTGATCAGAGAAGAGTTTCCTGATGAGCAAATACTGGCCATAAGTACTGTTACCCAGTTGATGCATAATCAAGTTTTGTCTGTTGACACCCCACCATGGTTTGCTGATTTTGCTAACTACAGAGCTGCTGGAGCCATGCCAAAGGATTTTACTTACCAGCATAGGAAAAAATTTCTGCATGATATGAAGAGATACATCTGGGATGAACCATATCTCTTTTACAGATGTTCTGATGGAGTAATAAGAAGATGTATTCCAGAAGAGGAGCAGAAGAGTGTTTTATGGCACTGCCATGGTTCAGCTTATGGTGGTGACTTTGCAGGGGAAAGAACAGCAGCCAAGGTTCTGATAAGTGGTTTTTACTGGCCCACATTGTACTGTTAGTATATGGGTGTCCTAGAGACAATCTTTTGATTAAATAAAGGACACTAGATGTAGAACTTTGTTTGTCGCAAATAAATGAAAGCACTATTTATTCAGTTTCATATTGTGTCTCGATATTATTGTTAATATTATATGAACGAACTGGATAAACCCCTTAGAATAGAACAGGTATCTCTTGAGTATCTGTGATGAGATCACGATCATGAGATTCAAGGATATCGCATGTCTATTCCTAATTATATGTTCCTAGTCTAGAGACACTGAGTTTGGGGATCAGTGATCTCGGGTAAGACTAGTACGACTTATCTACTTGTATATGGATACAAGGTAAAGACCTCATGAGCTGCAGATATGGAGATATCTTAGCTAAAGTCGTGGGTGGACCTATAAGAGTATAGCTCGCACTGAACAGACCCAAAAAGAGACTCTATGAGGAAATCTCACAGATAGTGTCATTAGAGTAATCTCTTTATGTTTGGGTATGTCTTTCCTTAGACCGGAAGTTATTACCTAGACTGTGTTCTTGAAGGCATGTTTTGATTGTATGCCTCGTCTGCCTGAAACATGGAGGCTCATAGGTATACTGTTGGGCGTGTACTTAAAGGGCACAGGGCTAGGGTAATAAGCTGAAGGAATTCGTCAAATCTCAGTGAGAGATTAGGTTATCTGTAAACCGGAGAAATCGGGATGACATTTACAGGGACTCGGGAATCTATGCATAGTAAAAGAGATCATGAGATGATCTGCCTTTAGAGTTAGTAAATTGAAGATTCCCTATTTCGAATAAAGCTTACCCTAAACCGCAGGGGTTGATACATTTCCTTACCCTAGGTTAATGGGATGATAACCGAGACGAAGGGAAATACATAAGGTAACCAAATATGTGCAATAGGATGATCAAGTCATTAATCTGACTAGTTTTGGGGCAACAAAGCATTGCTAATGCTCTGTGTTGTCATTAATCGGGTTGTGGGCTTGTTGGGCCCAAGCCCAGTTATGTCAGAAGCTAAGTTGGACCTAATGGGTCACACACTAACACCTTGTAGTCATGATGAACTAGCTTTAAAGGTATTGGGCCTAATAATGGTTGTTAGCCCAAGAAGCTGTTTGGAAGCCCACCTAAATGGGTGGATGGTGCATGGAGCTTAGTAATGGGCTTGGGTAGTACAAGCCATTACTAATTAATTTAATTAGTTAAATTATAATCAAACATTTGAATTTCGAATTTTGAATTTGAAATTTGAATTTTGAAATTTGAATTTGGAATTTGAATTTTGAATTTAGAATTTAGAATTTGAAATTTGAAATTTGAATTTTGAAATTTGAATTTGGAATTTGAATTTTGAAATTCGATTTTTGAATTTGAAATTTGAAATTTTGAATTTTGAACTTTGAATTTGAATGTTTGAACATTTGAATTCAAGTGTTTGAATTCGAATTTGAATTGGCTTTAAAAAGTTGTTTCATAACAAAAGGATAAGATAAGATCTTATTGTAACAAATTCCTTGGATCAAGAAGAATCTTTGGAGCATAATTTTGGGCTGTTTGGGGCGCATACTTATGTGATAAGAATGTCATCTTGTCACTTAAAACAAAGCTCCAATCAGATTTGGTAGTTGAGAGAATAAGTGGGTGAGTTGGTTCAGATTTTCAATGCAACTACTCAACATATTTGAACCCCTTTTTGGGCTGAATTATGCGCATGAAAAACATACTATATGATAGTTTATGAATCTAATTTTTGAATTTAGTTTCATGAGGATAAGATTAGAGGTTGTTGGCAAGATTTGTTTTGCAACAACTCCACCTTATCCTCCCCTTATTCATGCGCCACTTTCAATTTATTTGAAAGGATAATTTCATTTTTGAATTATCATTCTCTCTTCCCTCCAAGGTGTGCGCACAACATGACTAGTTCCTCTCCTTAGGGTTTTGAGAATACCTAGCCTACACTCCTTTATCTCATGCACCATTCTGTAGGGTAGTTCACTACACCTTTCCAAACAGAATACCTATCCTCCACCTTCACCACTTGTGCGCATAGCAAGCCTCATTGTGGTGATCATCTAGTGGCTTTCAAGAAGGCGTTCTTGCATCATTGACGAATGGTGGTGTGGATCACCATTAGAGGGTTTGAACCCTTCAAGCCTGACAACTGATCTCCCTGACTGATCAGGCCAAAAATAAGGTAACATCATGTTGTCCTAAAGCATGAATCCATGTGTGCATGTATGTTTCCGCAGTAAAAATTTTGTTTTTACACCTTACATGCATCGGCCTTCAAAGGCCAGTTTACTTTCAAGTGGTATCAGAGCCCGGTTGCTTTACCATCGGCGAGTGATGGTACCTTGTTTGTGAAAAGAGTTTTTCACGGTCAAAATCTTTAAAGGTTTAAAGTTTAAATTCTGCATATGGATTTTGAATCACAAATCCTTTAAGGTGTTAAAGTTTTTGTTTTTATGAACATGTAAATTTGATTCTGTGTTCATAAAACATTATGCATCATGGTTTAGTTTCTTTTTCTTTATGAAAGTCTTAAAAGGAACACCCTTTTGAAAGGGTAGATTCGGCCATGGAGGGTACTAAGAGTACCTTGAATGTTTTCTTATTTTTCTCCATGAATTGTGTCATGTTTATATGCATGAAATTTTGTGACAAAATTTATCATATAGTCTACTATATGGTTCGGCCATGAAGGGTTTGTGGCTACATGCATAGTTTAATTTTGTTTTCTTTAAGAAAGAATTAACAAAATTTGAATTAAAATTGTTTTTAAATTTGGCCAACTAGAGAAATTTAAGAATATGAATCTTGATATTATTTTGGTGTTTAAATGTTAAATATCAGAATATGTGTGAAAATATTATGTGATAATATAATGTTTGTGTTTGCAAGTTTTGAACTTTTCATGTACAAACAGGAAGGGGATGGTCATGGTGCCCGGATTTAAATTTTTGGAATTTTAAATTAATGTGTAATCGTGCCTTTTATTTTACAAGTGTATTTGTAATTTAATTTTTGTAATTTTGTCCCTCAAAAGATGTTTTGGAGTTTCTTTAATTATGTGTAATTAGAGAAATAGGCTAGTAGCGTATTGATGACAAGCGGCTGTTGCTTAAAGAAGCAAAATAGACAAAAAGCGCGAGCACCATGACTATCTCAATATAAACTGTTTATATGCATGTATGATTAGAACGTCTAGTATGGATGAATTGGGCAAACTGCATTTTGTATGGTTATTATATTTGTCCAATAGCGACTAGTGTATACCGATAGATGTTTGACATAGGTAACGACTAGCATGATAACTTACAACATGCGTTTGATGAGAACTAATTAACCTTAAAATAAAAGGAACCCTTAAAAGGAATAAATAATTAAGCGTATGATTACCTCCCACCACCAATGCTACTCAAACCTCTTCTACATAGTGGTGCTCCACAACTCAGTTGGGACCCGCTGTTTCATTGAACTAGAGTAGTGTTTGAAGTGTAAGACACTTAGGGTGCTGGTTTAATGCTTAACTAAGACATAAGTTGCAGGCACAGTCGGGCTTATGTGCTTAGGGTAATGGTGCTAGGTTGGTTGCATAAGATGCACCACTAAGTGACAAAGAGTTGTCAACCTAAAGTTAAGAGAGGGTATGAGATACTGTTGATAAAGATCAACCCATTATTTAAATTAATCTTGCGGTCTCAGATGGAGATTAAAATAAATAATCACACTCTTAATCCCACTAAGGTAAAATCTAAAATTAGATTAACCCTAAGTCAAATAGTAAGGGTATTGACTTAGATAAAATAGTGGGAGGGGCAAATTATTTAAAGTTTTTAATAATTTGCTTTTAACTACATAATCGTATATTAACTAAAATCATATTTACATATTTTTCAGCTTTTAGTATGACTAATTAACTGTCACTGCGTTCAATTCTGGATACAAATGAACTGACCGGTTCAAATTTTATGGACTGGTATCAGAACTTAAGAATTGTTCTTAAGACCGAAAAGATAGCTTATGTCCTTGACACTGCTTTGCCTATTGCACCTAAGGAAGGGAAAGATGGGTTCACGGAATTTGATTTCGAGACCCATAAGCAACACATGGATGATAATGTGTTGGCTTGTTGCATCATGCTGGCATCCATGTCGCCTGAACTGCGTAAATAGCACAAGCATATGGATGCCCCCTCTATTATCATGCATCTCAAGGAGTTGTATGATATTAAAGGCAGACATGACAGGTATGAGACCTTTAGGGAATTGTTCCTGTGCAAGATGACTGAAGGCATGTGTTTTAACCGCCATGTACTGAAGATGATGGCACTCATTGAGAAGCTAGAGGGTCTAGGGTTCACAATGGATGCTAAATTAATTAATGACTTAGTTCTATCATCACTTCCTCCTTCTTTCAGTGAATTCATAATGGATTACAACATGCATGGGATGCTTGTGAGCTTGCCAGAGTTGTTAAGGATGTTAACGACTGCTGAAATGTCTATCAAGAAGGATGAGACAGAAGCTTTTATGATTGGTGGGCCTGAAAGGGCCATGGGTAAGGGCAAAGAGCCTGCAAAAGGCAACTCCCTTAAGCCCAAAGGAAAACCCAATAAGAAAAAGGGCAAAAAGAAAGGTAAGGGAGCACCCAAGGACAAAAGCGATGCTGTGTGCTTCCATTGTGGCAAATATGGCCATTGGAAAAGGAATTGTCCATACTACCTGAAGAGTGTGAAGGAGCATGGTGATGCTTCAACCTCAGGTATTAACATGATTGAGATAAATTGTTCTTATGCTAATCCGACTTCATAAGGTATTGGATACCGGTTATGGTTATTATAATCTGCAATGTGTTGCAGGTGCCTAGAAGCCTAGAAGATTGGAGAAGAACAAGGTGGACCCCGCGCAGGTGATGAAGCAAGAGTTGCTGCTCATACTGGTAGAGATACCGACCTCATTAGCCTACGGGCACCTTATTGCATTTGAATAATTGTCTTTATGTTCCCGGCATTTCTAGAAATATTATTTCTTGTTTAGAACAAGATGGTTTTGCTTTAACTATTAAGGATGGTACATTTTCTGTCATTTTGAATGATATTGTTTTGGTACGCTTCTTTAATTAATGGCTTGTATGTTTTGGAAATGGGAACTAAAGTGCTCAATGTAGATGTGAAATTACCTAGGATAGATAATCAATCCTATCTTTGGCACTATAGACTAGGGCACATAAATGAAACAAGATTGTCTAGGATGCATAGAGATGGATACCTGGACTCCAAGGATTTGGAATCCTGTGGACAGTATGAGTCTTGTCAAGCAGGGAAAATGATTCGTCAAAAGCCCAAAAGGTTGAGATTCATAGGGCTAGTGAGTTATTAGAACTCATTCACTGTGATTTATGTGGCCCAATGTATATTGAGGCTAGAGGAAGAAACTCCTATTTCATTTACTGATGAAATAGAGAAACAACGTGGCAAGATGGTTAAGTCATTGCGATCAGATCGTGACGGTGAAAATCTGAGCCACGAGTTTCAGGATTATCAGAGAGAAAATGGAATTCTCTCGCAGTTTACTGCACTTAACACACCACACCAAAATGGTGTCAGGAGAAACAAGACTGTGTTAGACATGGTTAAGTCTATAATGAGTTAGACTCAACTTCCAAAATTGTTTTGGGGATATGCCTTAGACATAGCGGCATAACTTTCTAAATAGGGTACCGTCTAAATCTGTTCAGACCACACCATATAAGATATGGAATGGTAAGAGACCCAACCTGAGTTACCTCTGGGTATGGGGATCGCCGGCTTCTGTCAAAGCGTTGGCATCAGACAAGCTTAGTGCTGAGAGTTCTAAATGTCTATTTGTGGGTATCCCAAGGTTCTAAGGGATACTGGTTTTACTCCAGGAATGCTGAGTTCCTTGAGAAGGATTGGATCTCTCAAGGAGGCAGTGCGAGTAAGATTGATCTTGAAGAAGTGCAAGATCCACAAGAACAGATTGAGGAACCCGAGTCTGCTCTGCAGGCGACGTTCTCCAATGGAGAAGTAAACACACAACTCCGTAGATCTACGAGGGTCATCCATCCACCTGAGAGGTACGGGTTTGTGATTGAGAATCCGCAAACTGTTGATGATGATGAACCAAGTAACTACGAGGAGGCAGTCAAGGATGTTGACTCCTCTAGATGGCTTGAAGCCATGGAATCTGAAATGGATTCGATGTATCAGAACAAGGTATGGACCTTGGTTCCTAAACCGCAAGGAATAGTTCCTATCGGTAATAAATGGGTCTTTAAAAGAAAGATTGATGCAGATGGCAACGTTCATACCTACAAAGTTAGGTTGGTGGCGAAAGGGTATCGTCAAAGACAAGGAGTTGACTATGATGAAACTTTCTCACCAGTTGCCACGATCAAATCTATTAGGATCATGCTTGCAATAGCAGCATACCACGACTATGAAATTTGGCAAATGGATGTCGAGACCGCCTTCTTGAATGGGTTCTTGAAGGAGGAAGTGTACATGACACAACCTGAAGGCTTTGAAATCAAAGATCAGGAGCATATGGTATGCAAACTACAAAGGTCAATGAATGGGCTAAAGCAAGCGTCAAGGAGTTGGAATATACGTTTTGATGAAGTCGTTAAGAGTAACAGTTTTATCAAGAACGAGGATGAACTTTGTGTTTACTGGAAGGTTAGTGGGAGTAATGTCGTCTTCCTAGTGCTTTATGTAGATAACATATTGCTAATAGGAAATGATATCCCCACATTAAAAATAACGAAAGAGTGGCTTTTAGAAAACTTCACCATGAAGGATTTGGGAGAGGCAGCCTTTATACTTGGTATAAAGATCTATAAAGATAGATCCAAGAGGCTGCTGGGTTTATCTCACTCCTCGTATGTTGACAAGATGCTAAAGAGGTTTAGCATGGAAGGGTCGAAAAAGGGTTTTCTTCCTGTCAGTCATGGGGTACACCTATCAAGGGCTATGTGTCCTAAGTCACAGCCTGAGAAGGATCGCATGAGTGGAATTCTATACGCTTCGGCTATTGGATCCATCATGTATGCCATGATATATACGAGACCAGATGTCTCATATGCTTTAAGCATTACGAGCAGATACCAGTCAGACCTTGGAGAGGGTCACTGGAAGGCAGTCAAAACCATCCTTAAATACTTAAGAAGAACTAAGGATGAGTTTCTGGTCTATGGTGGGGTTAATGAGCTAACAGTGAAAGGGTTCACTGAAGCCAGCTTTCAAAGTGACAAAGATGACTGTAAGTCACAATCAGTGTTCGTATTCACCTTAAATGGTGGGGCAGTATATTGGAAGAGTTCCAAGCAGGATACTAAAGCAGATTTAACGACAGAAGCTGAGTACATAGCTACTTCAGAAGCAGCTTAGGAGGCCGTGTGGATCAAGAAGTTCACAACTGAACTTAGGGTGGTTCCAAGCGTGGATGAGCCCATACTGTTGCTTTGCGACAACACTGGAGCCATTACCCAGTCAATGGAACTTAGGTCTCATCAAAGATCTAAACACGTGCTCCGTAGATATCACCTGATTAGAGTAATCAATGATAGGATGGATGTAAAGATGGATTATATTCCCACAGACGATAACCTGGCCAATTCTCTGACAAAGGCTGTTTCTCAGAGAAAACATAATAGTGATTATGAGGCTTTAGGTATACGGCTTAGGTCTGATTGGCTCTAGGCCAAGTGGGAGCTTGTTTGTATATGGTGTCCTAGAGACAATCTTTTGATTAAATAAAGGACACTAGATGTAGAACTTTGTTTGTCGCAAATAAATGAAAGCACTATTTATTCAGTTTCATATTGTGTCTCGATATTATTGTTAATATTATATGAACGAACTGGATAAACCCCTTGGAATAGAACATGTATCTCTTGAGTATCTGTGATGAGATCACGATCATGAGGATTCGAGGATATCACATGTCTATTCCTAATTATATGTTCATAGTCAAGAGACACTGAGTTTGGGGATCAGTGATCTCGGGTAAGACTAGTACGACTTATCTACTTGTATATGGATACAAGGTAAAGACCTCATGAGCTGCAGATATGGAGATATCTTAGCTAAGGTCGTGGGTGGACCTTTAAGAGTATAGCTCGCACTGAACAGAACCAAAAAGAGACTCTATGAGGAAATCTCACAGATAGTGTCATTAGAGTAATCTCTTTATGTTTGGGTATGTCTTTTCTTAGACCAGAAGTTATTACCTAGACTGTGTTCTTAAAGGCATGTTTTGATTGTATGCCTCGTCTGCCTGAAACATGGAGACTCATATGTATACTATTGGGCATGTACTTAAAGGGCACAGGGCAGGGTAATAAGCTGAAGGAATTCGTCAAATCTCTGTGAGAGATTAGGTTATCTATAAACCGGAGAAATCCGGATGACATTTACAGGGACTCGGGAATCTATGCATAGTAAAAGAGATCATGAGATGATCTGCCTTTAGAGTCAGTAAATTGAAGATTCCCTATTTCGAATAAAGCTTACCCTAAACCGCAGGGGTTGATACATTTCCTTATCCTAGGTTAATGGGATGATAACCGAGACGAAGGGAAATACATACGGTAACCAAATATGTGCAATAGGATGATCAAGTCATTAATCTGACTAGTTCTGGGGCAACAAAACATTGCTAGTGCTCTGTGTTGTCATTAATTGGGTTGTGGGCTTGTTGGGCCCAAGCCCAATTATGTCAGAAGCTAAGTTGGACCTAATGGGTCACACATTAACACCTTGTAGTCATGATAAACTAGCTTTAAAGGTATTGGGCCTAATAATGGTTGTTAGCCCAAGAAGCTGTTTGGAAGCCCACCTAAATGGGTGATGGTGCATGGAGCTTAGTAATGGGCTTGGATAGTCCAAGTCATTACTAATTAATTTAATTAGTTAAATTATAATCAAACACTTGAATTTCAATTTTTGAATTTGAAATTTGAATTTTGAAATTTGAATTTGGAATTTGAATTTTGAAATTCGATTTTTGAATTTGAAATTTGAAATTTGAATTTTGAAATTTGAATTTGGAATTGGAATTTTGAAATTCTAATTTTGAATTTGAAATTTTGAATTTTGAATTTTGAATTTTGAATTTGAATGTTTGAACTTTTGAATTCAAGTGTTTGAATTCAAATTTGAATTGGCTTTGAAAAGTTGTTTCATAACAAAAGGATAAGATAAGATCTTATTGGAACAAATTCCTTGGATTAAGAAGAATCTTTGGAGCATAATTTTGGGCTGTTTGGGGCGCATACTTATGTGATAAGAATGTCATCTTTTCATTTAAAACAAAGCTCCAATCATATTTGGTAGTTGAGAGAATAAATGGGTGAGTTGGTTCAAATTTTGAATGCAACTACTCAACATATTTGGACCCATTTTTGGGCTGAATTATGCACATGAAAAACATACTATATGATAGTTTATGAATCTAATTTTTGAATTTAGTTTCATGAGGATAAGATTGGAGGTTGTTGGCAAGATTTGTTTTGCAACAACTCCACCTTATCCTCCCCTTATTCATGTGCCACTTTCAATTTATTTGTAAGGATAATTTCATTTTTGAATTATCATTCTCTCTTCCCTCCAAGGTGTGCGCACAACATAACTAGTTCCTCTCCTTAGGGTTTTGAGAAAACCTAGCCTACACTCCTTCATCTCATGCAACATTCTGTAGGGTAGTTCACTACACATTTCCAAACAGAATACCTAGCCTCCATCTTCACCACTTGTGCGCATAGCAAGCCTCATTGTGGTGATCATCTGGTGGCTTTCAAGAAGTCGTTCTTGCATCATTGACGAACGGTGGTGTGGATCACCATTAGAGGGTTTGAACCCTTCAAGCCTGACAATTGATCTCCCTGACTGATCAGGCCAAAAACAAGATAACATCATGTTGTCCTAAAGCATGAGTCCATGTGTGCAAGTATGTTTCCGCAGTAAAAATTTTGTTTTTGCACCTTACATGCATCGGCCTTCAAAGGTCAGTTTACTTTCATGTACAAGGATGCCCGAAAATATGTGGAGGCATGTGACAATTGCCAAAGAACCGGGAATATCTCCAGAAGACATGAAATGCCTTTAAATAACATTTTGGAGGTGGAGATTTTTGATGTTTCGGGTATGGATTTTATGGGACCCTTCCCTTCATCCTAATCTAACAAGTATATCCTGGTGGCAGTTGACTATGTTTCTAAATGGGTTGAAGCCATAGCCACTCCAACAAATGATTCTGGGGTAGAAATTGCCTTCTTAAGAAAGAACATCTTTGCCAGATTTGGAATCCCGAGAGCCATCATCAGTGATGGGGGCACTCATTTTGATAATAGGTGGGTTGAATATGCTTTTGCAAAGTATGGAGTCAGACACAAGATAAGCACGCCATACCACCCGCAGACTTGTGGTCAAGTTGAAATTTCCAACAGGGAATTGAAAAGAATATTGGAGAAAACTGTTGGGAATGCTAGGACTCAATGGTCCAAGAAACTTGATGACACCTTGTGGGCTTACAGGATAACATTTAAGACTCCAATTGGAATGTCTCCATTTCAATTGTTGTTTGGGAAAACATGCCATTTGCCTGTTGAGTTGGAGCATAGAGCACTATGGGCTGTCAGGTTTTTAAACTTTGATTCCAAGGTAGCAGGTGAAAAAAGGTTGCTGCAATTGGATGAATTACATGAATTCCGTCTGCAAGCATATGAAAGTGCCAGCCTTTACAAGGAGAAGACTAAATTGTGGCATGATAGGAAGATCACACCTAGAGACTTCAAAGTGGGGGATCAGGTGTTGTTATTCAACTCAAGGTTGAAGTTGTTTCCAGGCATGTTGAGGTCCCGTTGGTCTGGACCGTTTGTAGTTAAGAGCATAAAGCCTTATGGAGCGGTAGAAATATGTTCTCAGGTCTCTGACCGAAGTTTCACTGTTAATGGTCAGAGGTTGAAAATTTATATTGGATCTGATGTGGACAGGCAACTGATTTCAGTTCCCTTGTTGGAGGTAAGTTAGATTATACCCGTCAGGCTCACGACATTAAACACGCGCTGAGTGGGAGGCAACCCACTGTACCAGGTATATGACTTTGATGTTAATACCATGTTCCAAGAAGAGAAGAGGGAAGAGTGTTGAAAAATTTTTAAGAAAAAAAATTCTGACAAGTGCGGGGCGCTAAAACGTTCATACTGACCGTTTTAGCGTTCTGAGAATTGCACTGAGTGCAAACTCTCTGGCCATGCGCACTGAAGCACAGAAACTGAGCGCTTTAGCGCTCTATAAGAGTACTAAATAGGAACTCTCTGGCCTAGAGCGCTAAAACGTTCACACTGACCGTTTTAATGCTCTACTAATGCATCAAATGCAAGCACTCTGGCCCAGCGCACTAAAACGTTCATCACGACCGTTTTAGCGTGGAGTTGCACACCACATATGTCCACATATCTAGTCCTGGGCGCTAAAACAGTTGGTTCTCAACGTTTTAGCACCGAGTCACTTAAATTGAAATATACGGTTTCTTTTCCCTCACTTTTCCTTCACTCTTCTTTCTCACATTACATTCTCCACATACTCTCTGCATATTTTCTTGCTTTTCACTTCCAGATTTCATTCACCTCATCAAGCATAAGGTATGAATCATCTTTCATTGCTCTTTCCTTTATGTAGTTATTGCATAAGTTATGAATCATACCTAGGCTGCTTAGGTTTTTTTTTTTAATTCCTTTTCATCATGATTCCATATGTTGCTGTTGAATTCTTGTTGTATATGTTGTTGGGGACTGAATATCATGTTGTTTCTGGGTTTCTGGGTTTATATCATGAACTACAATGTTACACCTTTGCGCACACACACAAGGTGTTTGCTGAAATGCCTGACTCAGAATAGTCAGGGCGCTAAAATGCTGGTTCTCAACGTTTTAGCTCTCAGACAGGGCAAAACAAGATTACGGCCAGGCCGCTAAAACGATCTCAATGACCGTTTTAGCACCCAACCCCTGCTGCATACATGATTTTTATTTGATTTTGGGAATTAAGGGGGGTGTTACTGGTTTAATGAGGGATCTATTTGAATTATGTTATCCATCTAAATCTGGGAATTTGATCCCATACTGTTCATTGCTTTACTGATTTGTTTCTTTGATGAACAGATATGTCTACTTCTCCACCCAAGAAAACCAGCAAAAAAAGGTCTAGGGGTTCTAAGACTTCAACACCTTCACCACCTCCTCCTGTTTTTGATGAACACTTTTGGAGGAGTGCTGAACATGAGGACAGATTCACCAAGAAGACTTCCAGTAGACCCTTTGTTCGGGAAAGACAATTCATCCTGGACACTGATGAATATCCAAAATTCCAATCTCAGTTGAGGAGAAGGGAATGGGTTACCTTTGGTGAAATTCTGGTGAACAGCAGCCCGACTATAGCACGAGAATTTTATGCCAATGCGTATAATGGTGATGAAGGAGGACAAAGAACCTTTGTGAGCTGGGTGAGAGGCAAACAAGTTAAATATGATGCCTACATCATTCAAAAGCTGCTCAAGATTAAGAACTATGATGCCACCCAGGCTCTAACTTGTGACTTCCACAGAAATTGGCAGAAAATTGATATCCCACCAAGGAGGAAGGATCCTGCTTTTGAGAGTTGGACCAAGTTGGGAGCAGATGAACCCATTTTGCAAACTGTGGCAAAACCTGGTGAAAAATGGGAATTGACCAAGGATAGGGTCAATCCCAAATTGATGTGGTTGAAGCAACTAAATGGAGAAGCCAGGGTTTGGTTCCATTTCATAGTTTCCAACATTATGCCTTCCTCCAATCAAGCGGAGGTAAATTTGATGAGGGCTGTTTTGATTTCCACAATCATGACCAAGGGGAAAGTGGAGCTGCCCATCCTTCTCTAGGACAACATATATGACATGGCCCATTCTGATAGCAGCACATATGCTCTAGGCCATTGTTCTCTGATCCATCTTTTGTGTCAGAAAGCTGGAATGGATGTCACTGATAATGGAGTGCAAGTTAAGTTGCACCCCGAAATTGATGCTAAGCTGATCAGGGATCAATTGAGAATTGGAGGGGATGGACCAAGAGGATTGACACCTGGCAGGAAGCTTAAGGATAAGTCAGATGCAGACCTTGAAAAGAGAATTAAATTAGGGGAATAATGGCAGATTAACGGAGATATTCGTATGGGGCACTTACGTCGTCGTCTCAAATTTATGCAGGCGAGTCAGCAGTCATTTCAGACTCATGTGGTAAAGATGCTGACTGACATATGTGAGGCCAAGGGACTAGAGACATCTACTTTTCAGCCTGCTGTTTACCCTCATTCTGAGGAGGAGGATGCATTTGAGGAAGCTGTCAGTGCTCGTCTGGACGATGACAGTGAGACTTCTGATGATGACATTTCTGATCATGCTGTTCAGGCCCCGGAGCGAGAGACTGTTGCTGCCAGTCAGGATGGTGCAGGACCATCAGCTGGGACTGGCGCAGGAGCAGGGACCAGTACAGGTGCAACACATGCTGATTATACACCGCTTCCGCATTCTAATCTAGGAGACCCCTTTGACTCAGATGATGAGGAGATAGCATCCTTCATGGACTCATGATTTTACAGCTTTCTGTTGTTATTTTTTTTTTTACAGTGTTTTGTTTATTTTGTTGATACATTTGTTTTGTAATTTGGTTAAGTACATTGAGATCTCACTATTTGTTGATACACATTGCGATAGTACTGATGTTATTGGTTGTATGTGAATGTGTTTCAGTGATCCACTACTGTTTTAGATTTAAATTAGTTGCTGGGGACAACAATGTTTAAATCTGGGAATTGTGGGTGTGATTGAATGGCATTTGAACTGCATGGAGAGGTCACACGAGTGGATGAGCCAAAATAGGGAAACATCTCAATCTCTTTTCTTTAATTTTTCTTAGTGTGAATAAATTTTTAGTGTGATTTAGATGTTAGTTGTAGTTTAGAATTTGGATCTTAATTTTTCTTTTATGGAATTTCATGAGGATTTGACTGATCAGAATTTTAGATGATTGATCAAATTAAGGATACAGTCTTATACCTTGCATGTTGAGAAATGAAATGATTGCATGACTCATTCAATGTGTAAGAGTAGAGAGATTAGTTTTGATGCATAGAGAGGAAGTCAAGCATGCACTCTGAACTGTGAGGAAATTGAGCCTATACAGAAATTTTTGTTCAGAGAGCATTTCACTGCATGAGTAACTCTAGAACTTGCCTTGTTTCTTGTTTAAAATGGCTGATGATGTATAGGGTAGAGGAATTTCCTTCTTGAACCAGAAAGTTAAATGGTCAAACCTTAAGTTCCTGTTGCATGAACCTTTGAGCCTAGTCTGTTGTTAATGTACCCTCACATCTATTCCTTTCGACGGAAAAGTTCAGATAAGTGATAAGGGGTGGAGTGTTTTGTGGGAAGTAAGGTATCTTTGCAATAAGTGAATGTACAAGTGTTTGAAACATGAGAAAGAAGGAAAGAAAATAAAAAGAAAAAGAAGAAAAGGTTGTGGAACACAAAGTGTTTGAGTGTTTGGAAGAGATAAAGTGAAATGCTAAAAGACACAAAGTGTCTGAAAGAAAAAGAAAAGAAAGAAAGAATTTTTTTTTGTTAAAGACACAAACTGTCTGGAAGAAAAGGAGGAAGAAGGTTATAAGTCAAAGAATGAAAAGGAAGAAAGATTGGGGAATTAGGAAGAAATTGATAAATATTGTGATTCCCCCTTATCTGAATTTGATTCATTTTATCTGAACTTTTCCTGCCACAGAAATCCTTACCTCTAGTCAAGCCATACACTAAGCCTCAATGCCAACTATGTCAAGACCTTTTTGATCTGCCTTATAGATCATTTGTACCATGAATAATGAGAATATGGGCAAGCCTATGGAAGTTTGAGTGCAGTGAAGAATGAGTGATAAGTTGATCCCTAAACACTAGTGTGCAAGAGAGTTAAATTCTCACAATTTTTGAGAAAATCCTAGTGAGGGAGTGTTTTTGTTTGGAAAGTCTCTGTATGTCATCTGTACTAATCTGTTGAAAAGCATATATGATGTTGTGCAAGTCATAAGAAATAAGAGATTGCATGGTTGTAAGTTGCATCAATGTGATCCTTTGTTGAATTAGGTCTATCCTCATGAGTTTCATCTGTAAGAATCTTGAATCCTTCTTTGTTGTAAGTTCATTACTGAGGACAACAATGTCCAAATCTGGGAATTATGATCAACCCCTGGTTCATCAAGTTTTTCAGCACAAATTAGGATCAATTTGTGTGAATAATTGGATGAAAAGGAGGTTAATATCTTAGAAATCCCTCAAGTGCAAGTTTTGAGAGCTTTGTGAAAATTTACACTATCTTGCAGGGAAAGGAAGCCCAAAAAGCATCAAAAGAAGGAACATTTTGGAGAAGTGAAATTGCCACACAGACCATTTTAGCGTGCTGCTGCAGATTGAAGGAGAAAATTGCTGGTGCTGAGCGCTAAAACGTCCACACAGAACGTTTTAGCGTGCTGCTGGAAATCAAGAGTGGAAGTCTCTGGAGCTCAGCGCTAAAACTCCCACACTGAGCGTTTTTAGCACCCTGATGTGGAAAAAGTCTCTGGTCTCCAACGCTAAAACGTTCAAATCAAGTGTTTTAGAGTTGGAGTCAGTTAAAAGCAGTTGAGAAGTTATCAGCCATGGACGCTAAAATGCCCATTCAGACCATTTTAGCGCCCAATGCAGTTAAAAGCAGTTGGTCACGCATCAAGCCTGGATGCTAAAACGCCCATTCAGACCGTTTTAGCGCCCATATTATTTTTCAACAGAAATTGTAACACTATAAAAGGCAAAAGGCCTTCACATTTTAGATATCTCTCTCATCTCTCTACCATATTTCTCCCTCTCCTATATCAGATCTTCAGATCTGAATTCTTTACTTTATTTTCGAAATTTTTAGGAGTAGTATTTTATTTGCAAGTACAATTGGAGATCGAAGATCCACTACCATGACAATGGAGTTTGTTCTTTCTTCTTCCCTTGTATTCATTTCAATTATGTCCGAGTAGAGTCCTTTGTAGTCTGATTCAATGGAACTCAAGTGTGTATTTATGAATGATTAATGTGATATTATGTTTATCTATTATGTGATTTGTACGAAGTTGTCTTGATCAATTATTCTTGTTAATGGAATAATGTAGAACAGACATGTTTACATTGTTCTATAGTTGACAACTTCATCATTAGTATTTTAGTAGTCAAGACATTGATGCTATGATATTAGTGTAATCTCAAGACCTTAGTGATTAATGCGTATATTATGAAAGGAATCACCAAGACATTGGGGTTTCTGATTAATGTGTCTATCAAGGTAGTAAGACATTACATCTTGATGATAAGTAAAAGGTTGATTAACATCACATGATAGAGAATTCATGATAGAAATTGGTTCATTCATAAATTCATACTTGAGGGAAATTGATATCTGACTACTGTTTTAATTCAAATTTAGATCTTTGTGTTTTGAAATTATTCCATTTTATGCAATTTACATTTCTTGTGACAAGAAAACTATGCAATTCAAAACTCTTTGGTTGATTCAAATCAATAACAATTGGATAGTCATTGCTTGACACAATTCCTCGTGGGAACGATCTTTACTCATCGTTTTTATTACTTGTATGACTAGTGCACTTGCCAATCTGACAACCCTATTTAGAAGGCATGTCGCTGTGTCTAAGGCATATCCCCAAAATGATTTTGGAAGTTGAGTCTCACTCATCATGGACCTAACCATGTCTAACAAGGTCCTGTTTCTCCTTTCGGAGACACCGTTTTGGTGTGGTGTGTAAGGAGCAGTAAGTTGTGAGAGAATTCAATTTTCTCTCAGATAATCCTAAAACTCATGGCTCAAATATTCACCACCACGATATGATCGTAATGTCTTAATCATCTTGCCACGTTGTTTCTCTACTTCATTCCTAAACTCTTTGAACTTTTCAAAGGCTTCAGATTTATATCTCATTAAGTATACATACCCAAATCTCGATTTGTCATCTGTAATGGTAATGAAATAGGAATATCGACCTCTAGCCTCAATAGACATCGGGCCACATACATCAGTATGAATGAGTTCTAATAACTCACTAGCCCTATGACTCTCAAGCCCTTTGGGCTTTTGTCGAATCATTTTCCCAGCTAGACAAGATTCACACTGTCCATAGGATTCCAAATCCTTGGAATCTAGGTATCCATCTCTATGCATCTTAGACAATCTTGTTTCATTAATGTGCCCTAGTCTACAGTGCCAAAGATAAGATTGATTATCCGTCCTAGGTCGTTTCACATCTACATTGAGCACTTCAGTTCCCATTTCCAAAACATACAATCCATTTATTAAAGAAGCAGTACCATAAACCATATCATTCAAAATGATAGAAAATGTACCATTCCTAATACTGAGAGTATAACCATCTTGTTCTAAACAAGAAATTGAAATAATGTTTCTAGAAATATTTGAAACATAAAGACAATTATTCAAATGCAATAAAAGGCCCGTAGGCAAAATAAGGTCAGCATCTCCAACTGAATGAGCAGGAACCCTTGCTCCATTACCAATGCGGAGATCCACCTCATTTCTTTCCAATCTCCTTGGGCTCCTAAGTACCTGCAACATATTGCAGATATGAGAACCACATCAGGTATCCAATACCCATGAGGTCGGATTAGCACAAGAATAATTTATCTTAATCATGAAAATACCTGAGGCAAAAGCATCACCATGCTTCTTGTCCTTCACATTATTCAAGTAGTCTGGAAAATTCCTCTTCCAATGGCCTTTCTTGCCACAATGGAAGCACTCAGCATCGCCCTTGTCCTTGGGTGCCTTCTTACCCTTCTTTTTGCCTTTCTTCTTCTTGGATTTTCCTTTGGGCTTAATGGAGTCACCTTTTGCAGGCCCCTTACCCTTTCCCTTGGTCTTACTAGGCCCACCAATCAAAAGAGCCTGTGTCCTATCCTTCTTGATAGACACTTCAACAGTTGTTAACATACTTAACAATTCAGGAAAGTTCACTTGCATCCCATGCATGTTGTAATTCATTATGAATTGACTGAAGGAAGGTGGAAGTGAGGTGAGGACTAAGTCATTACTTAGCTCAGCATCCATGATGAAGCCTAGGTTTCCTAGCTTCTCAATCAGTCCGATCATCTTAAGAACATGACTGCTCACAGACATGCTCTCAAACATCCTACAAGAGAACAATTCTCTAGAGGTCTCATACCTCTCATGCCTGCCTTTAATATCATCCAACTCTTTGAGATGCATGATAATAGAGGGAGCATCCATATGCTCATGCTGCTTTTGCAGTTCAGGCGACATGGATGCCAACATGATGCATACTGCCATCACATTGTCATCCATGTGCTGTTGGTGGGTTACGAAATCAAATTCCATGAACCCTTCTTCCCCTTCCCTGGGAGCTACGGGTAATGCAGCATCTAGAACGTAAGCAATCTTTTCAGCCCTTAGAACAATTCTTAGGTTCCGATACCAGTCCATAAAGTTTGAACCGATCAGTTTGTTCGTATCGAGAATTGAATGCAGTGACAGTGGATTAGTCATACTATAAGCTGAAAAAGATGTAAATATGATAAACCCCTGGTTCATCAGGTTTTTAGCAAAAATTAGGATCAATTTATGTGAATAATTGGATGAAAAGGAGGTTAATATCTTAGAAATCCCTCAAGTACAAGTTCTGAAAGCTTTGTGAAAATTTATACTGTCTTGCAGGGAAAGGAAGCCCAAAAGAATCAAAAGAAGGAAGAAGATTTTGGAGAACTCTTTGGTTGATTCAAATCAATAACATTTGTGTTAGTATATGGGTGTCCTAGAGACAATCTTTTGATTAAATAAAGGACACTAGATGTAGAACTTTGTTTGTCGCAAATAAATGAAAGCACTATTTATTCAGTTTCATATTATGTCTCGATATTATTGTTAATATTATATGAACGAACTGGATAAACCCCTTGGAATAGAACAGGTATCTCTTGAGTATCTGTGATGAGATCACGATCATGAGGATTCAAGGATATTGCATGTCTATTCCTAATTATATGTTCCTAGTCTAGAGACAGTGATTTTGGGGATCAGTGATCTCGGGTAAGACTAGTACGACTTATCTACTTGTATATGGATACAAGGTAAAGACCTCATGAGCTGCAGATATGGAGATATCTTAGCTAAAGTCGTGGGAGGACCTATAAGAGTATAGCTCGCACTGAACAGACCCAAAAAGAGACTCTATGAGGAAATCTCATAGATAGTGTCATTAGAGTAATCTCTTTATGTTTGGGTATGTCTTTCCTTAGGCCAGAAGTTATTACCTAGACTGTGTTCTTGAAGGCATGTTTTGATTGTATGCCTCGTCTGCCTGAAACATGGAGACTCATAGGTATACTGTTGGGCGCGTCCTTAAAGGGCACAGGGCTAAGGTAATAAGCTAAAGGAATTCGTCAAATCTCTGTGAGAGATTAGGTTATCTGTAAACCGGAGAAATCGGGATGACATTTACAGGGACTCGGGAATCTATGCATAGTAAAAGAGATCATGAGATGATCTGCCTTTAGAGTCAGTAAATTGAAGATTCCCTATTTCGAATAAAGCTTACCCTAAACCGCAGGGGTTGATACATTTCCTTACCCTAGGTTAATGGGATGATAACCGAGACGAAGGGAAATAATACGGTAACCAAATATGTGCAATAGGATGATCAAGTCATTAATCTGACTAGTTCTGGGGCAACAAAGCATTGCTAGTGCTCTGTGTTGTCATTAATTGGGTTGTGGGCTTGTTGGGTCCAAGCCCAGTTATGTCAGAAGCTAAGTTGGACCTAATGGGTCACACACTAACACCTTGTAGTCATGATGAACTAGCTTTAAAGGTATTGGGCCTAATAATGATTGTTAGCCCAAGAAGCTGTTTGGAAGCCCACCTAAATGGGTGGATGGTGCATGGAGCTTAGTAATGGGCTTGGATAGTCCAATTCATTACTAATTAATTTACTTAGTTAAATTAATAATCAAACATTTTGAAATTTGAATTTTGAATTTGAAATTTGAAATTTTGAATTTTGAATTTTGAATTTGAATGTTTGAACATTTGAATTCAAGTGTTTGAATTCGAATTTGAATTGGCTATGAAAAGTTGTTTCATAACAAAAGGATAAGATGAGATCTTTTGGAATATTCCCTGCAACAATAAAAAGATATTTGATCTTATCCAATGATGAAGTGGTGCACAAATTTGAATTCAAAGTAAGTGTCATTTTGTCATCTAAATGTACTACTATTCTGATTTGATTGGTTAAGAGAATTAGTGAGTTAGTTGATTCAAAATCTGAATGCAACTACTCAATGTATCTGGACTCAAAATAGGACAAAATGGGGCGCATGATATGGTTGTTCATATGGTGATAATTAGGTCAGAATCTTGAAAGGATAATGACCTAATCTTATAAGGATTCAAATGCAAGGTGGTTAGCAATTTTGAATTGCAAACAAATCCTTGATTCCCTCCAACCATGCGCATATTTGGTGGGATTTTCAAGTAAGAAAATCTTATCATTCCATCCTACTAATTAACCTACATTGTGCGCACAAAGGGTACAATTATTCACCTTAGGGTTTTTCACAAAACCTAGCCTACACTCCTTCATCTAATGCACCATTCTGCAGGGTAGTTCACTACACCTTTCTAAACAGAATACCTAGCCTCCACCTTCACCACTTGTGCGCATAGCAAGCCTCATTGTGGTGTTCATCTGGTGGCTTTCAAGAAGGCGTTCTTACATCATAGACGAACGGTGGTGTGGATCACCATTAGAGGGTTTGAACCCTTCAAGTCTGACAATTGATCTCCCTGACTGATCCGGCCAAAAACAAGGTAACATCATGCTGTCTTAAAGCATGAACCCATGTGTGCATGTATGTTTTCGCAGTAAAATTTTTGTTTTTACACCTTACATGCATCGGCCTTCAAAGGCCAGTTTACTTTCAAGTGGTATCAGAGCCTGGTTGCTTTACCATCGGCGGGTGATGGTACCTTGTTTGTGAAAAGAGTTTTTCACGGTCAAAATCTTTAAAAGGTTAAAGTTTAAATTCTGCATATGGATTTTGAATCACAAATCCTTTAAGGTGTTAAAGTTTTTGTTTTTATGAACATGTAAATTTGATTCTGTGTTCATAAAACGTTATGCATCATGGTTTAGTTTCTTTTTCTTTATGAAAGTCTTAAAAGGAACACCCTTTTTGAAAGGGTAGATTCGGCCATGGAGGGTACTAAGAGTACCTTGAATGTTTTCTTATTTTTCTCCAAGAATTGTGTCATGATTATATGCATGAAATTTTGTGACAAAATTTATCATATAGTTATCTATGTGGTTCAGCCATAAAGGGGTTTGTGGCTACATGCATGGTTTAATTTTGTTTTCTTTGAGAAAGAATTAACAAAATTTGAATTAAAATTGTTTTTAAATTCGGCCAACTAGAGAAATTTAAGAATATGAATCTTGATATTATTTTGATGTTTAAATGTTAAATGTCAAAATATATGTGAAAATATTATGTGATAATATAATGTTTGTGTTTGCAAGTTTTGAACTTTTCAAGTACAAACTGGAAGGGGATGGTCATGGTTCCCAGATTTAAATATTTGAATTTTAAATTAATGTGTATTCACGCCTTTTAATTTACAAGTGTATTTGTAATTTAATTTTTGTAATTTTGTCCCTCCAAAGATGTTTTGGAGTTTCTTTAATTATGTGTAATTAGAGAAATAGGCTAGTGGCGTATAGATGACAAGCGACCGTTGCTTAAAGAAGCAAAATGGAAAAAAGCGCAAGCACCATGACTATCTCAATATAAACTGTTTATATGCATGTATGATTAGAACGCTAGTATGCATGAGCTGGGCAAACCGCGTTTTGTATGGTTATTATGTTTGTCCAATAGCGACTAGTGTAAACCGATAGATGTTTGACATAGGTTACGACTAGCATGATAACTTACAACATGCGTTTGATGAGACCTAATTAACCTTAAAATAAAAGGAACCCTTAAAAGGAATAAATAATTAAGCGTATGATTACCTCCCACCACCAATGCTACTCAAACCTCTTCTACATAGTGGTGCTCCACAACTCAGTTGGGACCCACTGTTTCGTTGAGCTAGAGTAATGTTTGAAGTGTAAGACACTTAGGGTGGTAGTTTAATGCTTAACTAAGACATAAGTTGCAGGCACAGCCGGGCTTATGTGCTTAGGGTAATGGTGCTAGGTTGGTTGCATGAGATGCACCACTAAGTGACAAAGAGTTGTCAACCTAATGTTAAGAGAGGGTATGAGATACTGTTGATAAAGATCAACCCATTAAGGTAAAATCTAAAAGTAAAATCTAAAAGTAGATTAATCCTAAGTCAAAAAGTAAGGGTCATTGACTTAGATAAAATAATGGGAGGGGCAAATTATTTAAAGTCTTTAATAATTTGCTTTTAACTACATAACCGTATATTAACTGAAATCATATTTACATCTTTTTCAGCTTTTAGTATGACTAATCAACTGTCACTGCATTCAATTCTCGATACGAATGAACTGACCGGTTCAAATTTTATGGACTGGTATCGGAACTTAAGAATTGTTCTTAAGACCGAAAAGATAGCTTATGTCCTTGACACTCCTTTTCCTATCACGCCTAAGGAAGGGGGAGATGGGTTCACAGAATTTGATTTTGAAACCCACAAGCAACACATGGATGATAATGTGTTGGCTTGTTGCATCATGCTGGCATCCATGTCGCCTGAGCTGCGTAAACAGCACGAGCATATGGATGCCCCCTCTATTATCATGCATCTCAAGGAGATGCATTAAATTAATAATCAAACATTTTGAAATTTGAAATTTGAATTTGAACTTTGAAATTTTGAATTTTGAATTTTGAATTTGAATGTTTGAACATTTGAATTCAAGTGTTTGAATTCGAATTTGAATTGGCTATGAAAAGTTATTTCATAACAAAAGGATAAGATGAGATCTTTTGGAATATTCCCTGCAACAATAAAAAGATATTTTATCTTATCCAATGATGAAGAGGTGCGCAAATTTGAATTCAAAGTGAGTGTCATTTTGTCATCTAAATGTACTACTATTCTGATTTGGTTGGTTAAGAGAATCAGTGAGTTAGTTGATTCAGAATTTCAATGCAACTACTCAATGTATCTGGACTCAAAATAGGACAAAATGGGGCGCATGATATGGTTGTTCATATGATGATAATTAGGTCAGAATCTTGAAAGGATAATGACCAAATCTTATATGGATTCAAATGCAAGGTGGTTAGCAATTTTGAATTGCAAACAAATCCTTGATTCCCTCCAACCATGCGCATATTTGGTGGGATTTTCAAGTAAGAAAATCTTATCATTCCATCCTACTAATTAACCTATATTGTGCACACAAAGGGTCCAATTATTCACCTTAGGGTTTTTCACAAAACCTAGCCTACACTCCTTCATCTCATGCACCATTCTGCAGGGTAGTTCACTACACCTTTCCAAACAGAATACCTAGCCTCCACCTTCACCACTTGTGCGCATAGCAAGCCTCACCGTGGTGTTCATCTAGTGGCTTTCAAGAAGGCGTTCTTGCATCATAGATGAACGGTGGTGTGGATCACCATTAGAGGGTTTGAACCCTTCAAGCCTGACAATTGATCTCCCTGACTGATCAGGCCAAAAACAAGGTAACATCATGCTGTCTTAAAGCATGAACCCATGTGTGCATGTAACCTTTCAAGCCTGACAATTGATCTCCCTGACTGATCCGGCCAAAAACAAGGTAACATCATGCTGTCTTAAAGCATGAACCCATGTGTGCATGTATGTTTCCGTAGTAAAAATTTTGTTTTTACACCTTACATGCATCGGCCTTCGAAGGCCAGTTTACTTTCAAGTGGTATCAGAGCCTGGTTGCTTTACCATCGGCGGGTGATGGTACCTTGTTTGTGAAAAAAGTTTTTCACGGTCAAAATCTTTAAAGGGTTAAAGTTTAAATTCTGCATATAGATCTTGAACCACAAATCCTTTAAGGTGTTAAAGTTTTTTTTTTATGAACATGTAAATTTGATTCTGTGTTCATAAAACATTATGCATCATGGTTTAGTTTCTTTTTCTTTATGAAAGTCTTAAAAGGAACACCCTTTTTGAAAGGGTAGATTCGGCCATGGAGGGTACTAAGAGTACCTTGAATGTTTTCTTATTTTTCTCCTTGAATTGTGTCATAATTATATGCATGAAATTTTGTGACAAAATTTATCATATAGTTATCTATGTGGTTCGGCCATAAAGGGGTTTGTGGCTACATGCATGGTTTAATTTTGTTTTCTTTGAGAAAGAATTAACAAAATTTGAATTAAAATTGTTTTTAAATTCGGCCAACTAGAGAAATTTAAGAATATGAATCTTGATATTATTTTGATACTTAAATGTTAAATGTCAAAATATATGTGAAAATATTATGTGATAATATAATGTTTGTGTTTGCAAGTTTTGAACTTTTCAGGTACAAACTGGAAGGGGATGGTCATGGTGCCCAGATTAAAATTTTTGAATTTTAAATTAATGTGTATTCGCGCCTTTTAATTTACAAGTGTATTTGTAATTTAATTTTTGTAATTTTGTCCCTCCAAAGATGTTTTGGAGTTTCTTTAATTATGTGTAATTAGAGAAATAGGCTAGTGGCGTATAGACGACAAGCGGCCGTTTCTTAAAGAAGCAAAATGGACAAAAAGCGCGAGCACCATGACTATCTCAATATAAACTGTTTATATGCATGTATGATTAGAACGTCTAGTATGCATGAGTTGGGCAAACCGCATTTTGTATGGTTATTATGTTTGTCCAATAGCGACTAGTGTAAACCGATAGATGTTTGACATAGGTTACGACTAGCATGATAACTTACAACATGCGTTTGATGAGACCTAATTAACCCTAAAATAAAAGGAACCCTTAAAAGGAATAAATAATTAAGCGTATGATTACCTCCCACCACCAATGCTACTCAAACCTCTTCTACATAGTGGTGCTCCACAACTCAGTTGGGACCCACTGTTTCGTTGAGCTAGAGTATTGTTTGAAGTGTAAGACACTTAGGGTGCTGGTTTATTGCTTAACTAAGACATAAGTTGCAGGCATAGCCGGGCTTATGTGCTTAGGGTAATGGTGCTAGGTTGGTTGCATGAGATGCACCACTAAGTGACAAATAGTTGTCAACCTAATGTTAAGAGAGGGTATGAGATACTGTTGATAAAGATCAACCAATTATTTAAATTAATCTTGCGGTCTCAGACGGAGATTAAAATAAATAATCGCACTCTTAATCTCACTAAGGTAAACTCTAAAAGTAGATTAACCCTAAGTCAAAAAGTAAGGGTCATTGACTTAGATAAAATAGTGGGAGGGGCAAATTATTTAAAGTCTTTAATAATTTGCTTTTAACTACATAACCGTATATTAACTGAAATCATATTTACATCTTTTTCAGCTTTTAGTATGACTAATCAACTGTCACTGCATTCAATTCTCGATACGAATGAACTGACCGGTTCAAATTTTATGGACTGGTATCGGAACTTAAGAATTGTTCTTAAGACCGAAAAGATAGCTTATGTCCTTGACACTCCTTTGCCTATTGCGCCTAAGGAAGGGGAAGATGGGTTCACATAATTTGATTTTGACACCCACAAGCAACACATGGATGATAATGTGTTGGCTTGTTGCATCATGCTGGCATCCATGTCGCCTGAGCTGCGTAAACAGCACGAGCATATGGATGCCCCCTTTATTATCATGCATCTCAAGGAGTTGTATGATATTAAAGGCAGACATGAGATGTATGAGACCTTTAGGGAATTGTTCCTGTGCAAGATGACTAAAGGCATGTGTTTTAACCGCCATGTACTAAAGATGATGGCACTCATTGAGAAGCTAGAGGGTCTAGGGTTCACAATGGATGCTGAATTAATTAATGACTTAGTTCTATCATCACTTCCTCCTTCTTTCAGTAAATTCATAATGGATTACAACATGCATGGGATGCTTGTGAGTTTGCCAGAGTTGTTAAGGATGTTAACGACTGCTGAAATGTCTATCAAGAAGGATGAGACACAAGCTCTTATGATTGGTGGGCCTGAAAGTGCCATGGGTAAGGGCAAGGAGCCTGCAAAAGGCAACTCCCTTAAGCCCAAAGGAAAACCCAATAAGAAAAAGGGCAAAAAGAAAGGTAAGGGAGCACCCAAGGACAAAAGCAATGCTGTGTGCTTCCATTGTGGCAAATATGGCCATTGGAAAAGGAATTGTCTAGACTACCTGAAGAGTGTGAAGGAGCATGGTGATGCTTCAACCTCAGGTATTCATATGATTGAGATAAATTGTTCTTATGCTAATCCGACTTCATAAGGTATTGGATACCGGTTATGGTTCTTATAATCTGCAATGTGTTGCAGGTGCTTAGAAGCCTAGAAGATTGGAGAAGGACGAGGTGGACCCCGCGCAAGTGATGAAGCAAGAGTTGCTGCTTATAGTGGTGGAGATACCGACCTCATTAGCCTACGGGCACCTTATTGCATTTGAATAATTGTCTTTATGTTCCCGGCATTTCTAGAAATATTATTTCTTGTTTAGAACAAGATGGTTTTGCTTTAACTATTAAGGATGGTACATTTTCTATCATTTTGAATGATATTGTTTTGGTACGCTTCTTTAATTAATGGCTTGTATGTTTTGGAAATGGGAACTAAAGTGCTCAATGTAGATGTGAAATGACCTAGGATAGATAATCAATCCTATCTTTGGCACTATAGACTAGGGCACATAAATGAAACAAGATTGTCTAGGATGCATAGAGATGGATACCTGGACTCCAAGGATTTGGAATCCTATGGACAGTATGAATCTTGTCTAGCTGGGAAAATTATTCGTCAATGCCCAAAGGGCTTGAGATTCATAGGGCTAGTGAGTTATTAGAACTCATTCACTGTGATTTATATGGCCCAATGTATATTGTGGCTAGAGGAGTAAACTCCTATTTCATTTACTGATGAAGTAGAGAAACAGCGTGGCAAGATGGTTAAGTCATTGCGATCAGATCGTGATGGTGAAAATCTGAGCCATGAGCTTCAGGATTATCAGAGAGAAAATGAAGTTCTCTCGCAGTTTACTGCACTTAACACACCACAACAAAATGGTGTCAGGAGAAACAGGACTGTGTTAGACATGGTTAAGTCTATAATGAGTTAGACTCAACTTCTAAAATTGTTTTGGGGATATGCCTTAGACACAGCGGCATAAATTTCTAAATAGGGTACCGTCTAAATCTGTTCAGACCACACCATATAAGATATGGAATGGTAAGAGACCCAACCTGAGTTACCTCAGGGTATGGGGATCGCCGGCTTATGTCAAAGCGTTGGCATCAGACAAGCTTAGTGTTGAGAGTACTAAATGTCTATTTGTGAGGTATCCCAAGGTTCTAAGGGATACTGGTTTTACTCCAGGAATGCTGAGTTCCTTGAGAAGGATTGGATCTCTCAAGGAGGCAGTGGGAGTAAGATTGATCTTGAAGAAGTGCAAGATCCACAAGAACAGATTGAGGAACCCGAGTCTGCTCCACAGGCGACGTTCTCCAATGGAGAAGTAAACACACAACTCCGTAGATCTACGAGGGTCATCCATCCACCTGAGAGGTACGGGTTTGTGATTGAGAATCAGCAAACTGTTGAGGATGATGAACCAAGTAACTACGAGGAGGCAGTCAAGGATGTTGACTCCTCTAGATGGCTTGAAGCCGTGGAATCTGAGATGGATTCGATGTATCAGAACAAGGTATGGACCTTGGTTCCTAAACCGCAAGGAATAGTTCCTACGGTAATAAATGGGTCTTTAAAAGAAAGACTGATGCAGATGGCAACGTTCAGACCTACAAAGCTAGGTTGATGGCGAAAGGGTATCGTCAAAGACAAGGAGTTGACTATGATGAAACTTTCTCACCAGTTGCCATGATCAAATCTATTAGGATCATGCTTGCAATAGCAGCATACCACGACTATGAAATTTGGCAAATGGATGTCAAGACCGCCTTCTTGAATGGGTTCTTGAAGGAGGAAGTGTACATGACACAACCTGAAGGCTTTTAAATCAAAGATCAGGAGCATATGGTATGCAAACTACAAAGGTCAATATATGGGCTAAAGCAAGCATCAAGGAGTTGGAATATACGTTTTGATGAAGTCGTTAAGAGTAACGGTTTTATCAAGAACGAGGATGAACCTTGTGTTTACAGGAAGGTTAGTAGGAGTAATGTCGTCTTCCTAGTGCTTTATGTAGATGACATATTGCTAATAGGAAATGACATCCCCACTTTAAAAATAACGAAAGAGTGGCTTTCAGAAAACTTCACCATGAAGGATTTGGGAGAGGCAACCTTTATACTTGGTATAAAGATCTATAGAGATAGATCCAAGAGGCTGCTAGGTTTATCTCAATCCACGTACGTTGACAAGATGCTAAAGAGGTTTAGCAAGGAGTTTTCTTCCTGTCAGTCATGGGGTACACCTATCAAGGGCTATGTGTCCTAAGTCACGGCCTGAGAAGGATCACATGAGTGGAATTCCATACGCTTCGGCTATTGGATCCATCATGTATGCCATGATATGTATGAGACCAGATGTCTCATTTGCTTTAAGCATTACGAGCAGATACCAGTCAGACCCTGGAGAGGGTCACTGGACGGCAATGAAAACCATCCTTAAATACTTAAGAAGAACTAAGGATGTATTTCTGGTCTATGGTGGGGTTAATGAGCTAACAGTGAAAGGGTTCACTGAAGCCAGCTTTCAAAGTGACAAAGATGACTGTAAGTCATAATCAGTGTTCGTATTCACCTTAAATGGTGGGGTAGTATATTGGAAGAGTTCCAAGCAGGATACTAAAGCAGATTTAATGACAAAAGCTGAATAATAGCTGCTTCAGAAGCGGCTTAGGAGGTCGTGTGGATCAAGGAAGTTCATTTCTGAACTAAGGGTGGTTCCAAGCGTGGATGTGCCTATACAGTTGCTTTGCGACAACACTAGAGCCATTACGCAGTCAATGGAACCTACGTCTCATCAAAGATCTAAACACGTGCTCCATAGATATCACTTGTTTAGAGTAATCAATGATAGGATGGATGTAAAAATGGATTATATTCCCACAATTAAAAACCTGGCCGATTCTCTGACAAAGGCTGTTTCTCAGAGAAAACATGATAGTGATTATGTGGCTTTAGGTATACGACTTAGGTCTGATTGGCTCTAGGCTAAGTGGGAGCTTGTTAGTATATGGGTGTCCTAGAGATAATCTTTTGACTAAATAAAGGACACTAGATGTAGAACTTTGTTTGTCGCAAATAAATGAAAGCACTATTTATTCAGTTTCATATTGTGTCTCGATATTATTGTTAATATTATATGAACGAACTGGATAAAACCCTTGGAATAGAACATGTATCTCTTGAGTATCTGTGATGAGATCACGATCATGAGGATTCAAGGATATTACATGTCTATTCCTAATTATATGTTCATAGTCTAGAGACACTGAGTTTGGGGATCAGTGATCTCAGGTAAGACTAGTACGACTTATCTACTTGTATATGGATACAAGGTAAAGACCTCATGAGCTGCAGATATGAAGATATCTTAGCTAAAGTCGTGGGTGGACCTATAAGAGTATAGCTCGCACTGAACAGACCCAAAAAGAGACTCTATGAGGAAATCTCGCAGATAGTGTCATTAGAGTAATCTCTTTATGTTTGGGTATGTCTTTCCTTAGACCAGAAGTTATTACCTAGACTGTGTTCTTGAAGGCATGTTTTGATTATATGCCTCGTCTGCCTGAAACATAGAGACTCATAGGTATACTGTTAGGCGTGTCCTTAAAGGGCACAGGGATAGGGTAATAAGCTGAAGGAATTCATCAAATCTCTGTGAGAGATTAGGTTATCTGTAAACCGAAGAAATCGGGATGACATTTAGAGGGACTCTGGAATCTATGCATAGTAAAAGAAATCATGAGATGATCTGCCTTTAGAGTCAGTAAATTGAAGATTCCCTATTTCGAATAAAGCTTACCCAAAACCGCAGGGGTTGATACATTTCCTTACCCTAGGTTAATGGTATGATAACCGAGACGAAGGGAAATACATACGGTAACCAAATATGTGCAATAGGATGATCAAGTCGTTAATCTAACTAGTTCTGGCGCAACAAAGCATTGCTAGTGCTCTGTGTTGTCATTAATTGGGTTGTGGGCTTGTTGGGCCCAAGCCCAGTTATGTTAGAAGCTAAGTTGGACCTAATGGGTCACACACTAACACCTTGTAGTCATGATGAACTAGCTTTAAAGGTATTGGGCCTAATAATGGTTGTTAGCCCAAGAAACTGTTTGGAAGCCCACCTAAATGGGTGGGTGGTGCATGGAGCTTAGTAATGGGCTTGGATAGTCCAATCCATTACTAATTAATTTAATTAGTTAAATTAATAATCAAACATTTTGAAATTCGAATTTTGAATTTGAAATTTTGAATTTTGAATTTTGAATTTGAATGTTTGAATTGGCTATGAAAAGTTATTTCATAACAAAAGGATAAGATGAGATCTTTTGGAATATTCCTTGCAACAATAAAAAGATATTTGATCTTATCCAATGATGAAGTGGTGCGCAAATTTAAATTCAAAGTGATTGTCATTTTGTCATCTAAATGTACTACTATTCTGATTTGGTTAGTTAAGAGAATCAGTGAGTTAGTTGATTCAAAATTTGAATTTAACTACTCAATGTATCTGGACTCAAAATAGGACAAAATGGGGTGCATGATATGGTTGTTCATATGAAAGGATAATGACCTAATCTTATAAGGATTCAAATGCAAGGTGGTTAGCAATTTTGAATTGCAAACAAATCCTTGATTCCCTCCAACCATGCGCATAATTGGTGGGATATTCAAGTAAGAAAATCTTATCATTTTATCCTACTTATTAACCTATATTGTGCGCACAAAGGGTCCAATTATTCACCTTAGGGTTTTTCAGAAAACCTAGCCTATACTCCTTCATCTCATTAACCATTCTGCAGGGTAGTTCACTACACCTTTCCAAACAGAATACTTAGCCTCCACCTTCACCACTTGTGCGCATAGCAAGCCTCACTGTGGTGTTCATCTGGTGGCTTTCAAGAAGGCGTTCTTGCATCATAGATGAACGGTGGTGTGGATCACCATTAGAGGGTTTGAACCCTTCAAGTCTGACAATTGATCTTCCTGACTGATGAGGCCAAAAACAAGGTAACATCATGCTGTCTTAAAGCGTAACCCATGTGTGCATGTATGTTTCTGCAGTAAAATTTTTTTGTTTACACCTTACATGCATCGACTTTCAAAGGCCGGTTTACTTTCAATTTGGTTAGTTAGTGCTTGACACAATTCCTCGTGGGAATGATCTTTACTCATCATTCTTATTACTTGTATGACTAGTTCACTTTCTAATCTGACAAGTTTTTGGCGCCGTTGCCGGGGAATTGATGTTCAACATTGATGAATACCATCAGTTGTTGAGATTAAACCTTTTACTTTTCAGCATTTTAATTTTTGTTGTATGAATCTTTGTTTTCTGGTAATTCTGGTGTATGCAAGGTACTTTTGATCAAAACTCTTTGTTGTTTGATCCAGAATTAGAAAGGACACTTAGAAGGAATAGAAGGGCAGTCAGAAGAAGGCAGCAAGTATTGGAAAGTGGTGAATCAAGTGCTACAGTACAAGAAGAAAATATGGCAGAAAAACATGTGCAACAACCACAAAGGACATTGGGAGATTACATGACTCCTGCTGTCATTCCACCCATTGGAAGTGTGGTTAGACCTACTGTGGAGCCTAATAATTTCGAACTGAAGCCTGCACTGGTACAGTTGGTGCAAAAGGAACAGTTTGACAGAACAAGTGCATAAGATCCATATTTGCACATTGAGAATTTCTTGTTGTTAAGTGACACTGTGAAAATCAATGGAGTGACAAGAGATGCCATTCTGTTGAGGTTATTTACTCATTCACTAAAGGATGATGTCAGAAGATGGTTGCAGTCACTGCCACAAGGGAGTATTACTACTTGGGATGATTTGCAAACTAAATTTTTGACCAGATTCTTCTCAGCATCCAAGAGGGGAAAGTTGAAGGATGAAATCACAGGATTCAAGCAGAAAGAGTCAGAGTCCATTTATGAGGCCTGGGAAAGGTTCAAGACACTGTTGAGAAAATATCCTCAACATGGAATTGAAGTGTGGAATCAGGCAGCAATCTTTCTGCAAGGGATGACCACAAACACTAGGACATTGGTGAATGCCACTGCTGGTGGGTCATTGACAACCAAGACTCCTGAGGAGGCACTTGATATATTTGAATCTTTGGCATCTCAGGAATTTGAAAATGCTCCAGTGGCTGATAGAATAACAGGAATCATTAAATTGGATGGGTATGATGCTTTGCTAGCCAAGAATGATCAACTGATGCAAACTCAGAAAGAGCAACAGCAACAGTTGGATGCTCTCATTAATCAACTATCCAATCAAAAGGTTGCTTCAGTGGACACCAACTGTGTGTGTGTGCAATCTGTGGGAAAAGTCATGTAATAGATGAATATGATTATGGGGTATCTACAGAACAAGCTGATGTCAATGGAGTATGGTATGATAAGAGGAACCCTAACACTCAAGGGCGAAATTTATATGTGCCACCATGGAAGAATAGGAATCAACACCCTGGGTTCAGTTACAGTTCCAACCATTAGTTAAATCCTTCATTGCATCCTACACCACATTCATCACAGCAAGCAGATACTTCAACATGGGAGAAAGCTTTTGCTCAGTTATCCAAGACTACTCAGGAGTTTATTCAAGGATCAAATTATTTCAGACAAGAAACTTTTGCATTCATGCAAGAGACTAAGACTTCATTCAGGAATCAGGAAGCATCCATTAGGAATTTGGAGACACAGATTGGTCAAATATCAAGGCAGATATCTGAAAGATCACATGGCAAGTTCCTTGGTGATACAATGGTGAATCCAAAGGAGCACTGCAAAGCTATTACTACAAGAAGTGGGCTTGTGCTTCAACCTGTTCAGAAGAAAGTGGAAGACAAGAAGGATGAAGAAGAAGTCATTGTAGAGGATGTAGTAGAAGATGATGAACAACAAATAGTGAAGGAAGATAAGGAAAAAAATGAGGTAGTAGTTGAAAATAATTCTTCACCAAAGAAGATGATGAAGTGGGACAAAAAGAAAATGGCTGATAAGCAAGATCAGCCCATTAACTTGTCTCCATATGCCAAGGTTCCTTATCCCCAGAGCTTGAAGCAGGAAATCCAGAAACAACATTATGCAAGATTTCTGGATATTTTTAAGAAGTTGCAGATCAACATTCCATTTGCTGAAGACTTGGAGAACATGCCTCACTATGCGAAGTTCATGAAAGATATTCTGTCTAAGAAGAGGAAACTGGAGGATGGTGAAACAGTAGCCTTAACAGAAGGGTGTAGTGCGCTTATCCAGAAGAAACTTCCACCAAAATTAAAAGATCCAGGAAGTTTCAGCATCCCTATTGCTATTGAAGATGTGGAAGCAAGGAAGGCACTTTGTGATTTGGGGGCTAGCATAAATCTGATGCCATTGACTGTATGTAGAGCCTTGGGAATCAACTCATTGAAGGAGACAAATCTTATTCTGCATCTTGCAGATAGATCTATCAAGAGACCAGAAGGTGTGGTAGAAGATGTGTTGGTTAAGGTGGATAAGTTCATATTTCCAGTAGACTTTGTGATTTTAGATATGGAAGCAGAAGATACTGAAAGCCCTCTACTTCTAGGGAGGCCATTCTTAGCAACAGCTAGATCCTTGATTGATGTTGAACAAGGGAAGCTTATGCTAAGGGTGAATGAAGAGACAGTCACAATTGATGTGTTTGAAGCAATTAAACATCCTGTTGATGTTGAGGATTGTTTCAGGATTGATCTCATCCAGGAGGTTATGGATGAAGTAACAGGAGAAGAGAACCTGCTACTGGAGGAAGACCAATGTAAAGAAGAGAACAGTGGGGAATATTTTCAAGAAGAACCGGTAGTTGAGGAGCTTGAACAGAAGGTAAATGATATTCCTATGGGAGCACCAAAGGTAGAGTTAAAAGAACTGCCCTCAAATTTGAAATATGTGTTCCTTGGGGATGTTATCAAACCTACCCAGCTATTATCAATGCATTCTTATCTGAAGGGGAGGAAATGAAGTTGGTGGAGGTACTCAAGAAGAACAAGACAGCCATGGGCTGGTCATTCTCAGACCTTAAGGGTATCAACCCTTCATTCTGCACTCACAATATACTGATTGATGTGCCTCTGGCAAGTGTGGTTTTTCTGTGTTAAAATTGATAAGAATAGAGTCATAAGAGAGCAATTTAAATACATATTTGCTAATTATATTGATTCTTTGTATGTCAATAATATTCACCTATTGGTTGTGATTTTACAGGAAAAAGAAGTGAAAATTATTTAAAGCCTGTTAACACACTTCCACACGGTTGGAGAGGATTACAAATTCCAGAAGCATGGCGCGGACCGGCATCACATTGGCGCACACCCGCGCCAGTTTCCGAACTGCACAGCGGTACTTTGGAAGTGGCGCCAACTGGCGCCAACCGACGCCGAATTCTTGAAAGGAAATAAAATGGCAGTACCATGGCGCTAGGTAGCGCCAAATCCATGCTACCTAGCGCCACTTTCAACAAATTTTTTCAAACATGGCGCTACCTAGCGCCCAAACTAGGAAGAAAAGGCGTGGCGCAAACTTGTGCCAATCCGGCGCTAACCGGCGCCGGTTTGCGGGACGGATCTCCGTGTTTTCTGAGGGGCACTTTTGGAAAGGAAATAAAACATTATAAAAGCACCTCTTATGCAACTAGGTCGGCAGATTTTGCAGATAGGAAGAAAAAAAAAGAACACAGACACAGTTGGTGGAGATTCAGATCAGGACCGGGAGAAGAAATGGGCAGCTGTGGAGTTCTTCGTGCTTCTTCTTCTTCTTCTTTTTCTTTCTCTTTTATTTTTAGTTTATGTTGAATTTTAGATCAACGATCATTATGTTGATCGGCTAGATCATTTTTATTGTAGTCAGGGTCACGATCCATATGTGAACCCTTGATGCGAAGGATTGGTTTATGGTTTTTGATTTATATAATTATCTTTATCATTACTCTGCGCGAATTTGATATCTTCTTTGTTAGAATTGATCAATCTGATAGTTGGGGATATTCTGAGGATCAAAACCCTAGATAGGAATATTGGGGTTTTGATCTTGAAAGGGGTAAGATAACAATCTGTATGCGTGCTAGGAATAGACGTGTATATGATTGCAGATGCTTAAATTATCGCGCCCATTGCTTGATCCCATTAGAAACATTGCAAGGAATTGGGGTTTCTCATGGGATTAAAGGGTTAACCCTGCAAGGAATTGAGGGTTAACTACTAAATCTTTTTAGATGATAATTTATCTGAGTGATTATATAAATAATTATTGTAAATCAATCCAGAGTAAAAAGCGGTGATCATTTGGTGAATGAATCCTGACTACAATGTTTTTCTTATTCTTTTTACAAACCACTTCTCATTTTTATTGTTTTATTTCTCAAAATAAAAATACAAAAATAAGTCTTTTATTTTCAAAATTCAATTTCCATCAAATTGACAATATTTGTTAAAAACCCTATTTGAAATCTTCCATTCCTTAAGAGAAAATTTATTTGATATTCGATCCTAATCCCTGTGGAGACGAACTTTACTTATCATTTTATTACTTGTGCGATCGGTATACTTGCCGGAGAGCATCAGGTTTTTGGCGCCGTTGCCGGGGATTGGTTTATCTTATATCATATAATCTTGATTTTAAAGCTTGGATTTGTGAATATTTGTGAATATTTTTATTTTTATTTTTATTTATTTATTTATTTCTTTTATTTTTTTTATTCTTGTTAAAAAGTGCTACTGATCTCTTTTCTGAGTTGTATGCGAGTTAAAACTGCAAAATTTCCATTTGATTCTGAGATCACAAGGACTAAAAAGAGAAACAGGAAACTCTGCCTGAAGAATCACAAATCATGGCCTCAAACAATGTTGCAGACAATCCATTCATGGATACTATTCTGACTCCATCTTTTAATATGCCTAACTCAAGCATTGTTCAACCTGATATTGGTAACAATAATTGGCAGCTTAAGTCTTCCAATATTCAATTGGTGGAGAGAGCTCAGTTTGGTGGAGAGGCTGATGAGGACCCTCACAGGTTCATTGACAGATTTCTGATGATCTGTGACTCCACTAAACACCCCCAGGTGTCCAATGATGCAGTCAGGCTGAGACTGTTTCCCTTTGCTCTTAAAGGGAAGGCTTTGAATTGGTTGGAAAGGCAACTAGCAAGAAGTATTCCATCATGGGAGAGTCTCTCAAATAAATTTTTTGCTGAGTTCTTTTCCATGGAGAGGTTTAACCAGATGGTGAATGATATCACCAATTTCACCCAGGCTGGGGGTGAAACTATGTGTGCAGCCTGGAACCGCTTTAAAGATCTAATGAGGAGATGTCCTCATTATCCCATGACTAATGGTGATCAAATCCGAATTTTTTTCAATGGGTATAAACCTGAAGTTCGGATGGTGCTGAATGGTGCAGCAGGTGGTAGCATCAAATCCTTGAGAGCAAATGAGACTCTTGAGTTAATAAAAAGAATGGCTGCTAATGAAAATGAAGGTTTGACAGCCAAGCCTAAGAGAGGGATTCTACACCTGGATAATAATGATGTGGTTATAGCTGAGAATAAATTGTTATCACAACAATTATCAAATCTAACCTCAAGGATAGATAAGATGCAGTTCTCTAATGTCCAAGCTCAAGCTGCTGCAGTTGTTTGTGAATATTGCAAGGACGATCATGAGTCTAATGAATGTCCAACATTACTATCTGATGATCCTCCTCAACAAGTGCAAGTGAATGGAGTATGGTACGAGCAAAGATCTCCACCAAGAAACATTCCTAGGAATCAGAATTTCCCTTCTGGAAATAACAATTTTCAGAGGAGAACTCAAGGCACAGGACTAAATTATAATTCCAACAATTACTTGCAGCCTCCACCAGTCCAAGCTAAGGAGCCTTCTGATTTGGAAAGGTTAGTTGGACAAATGGCCCAACACTCCAATGCCTTCATGGAAGAGACTAGGGCCACCACTAAAAACATGAATGCTTCTATCAGGAATTTAGAGAATCAAGTTGGCCAGTTGGCTAAGCAAGTTGCTGATAAAAATCCAGGCACTTCCTCTAGTAACACATTTAAAAATTCCAAGGAGGATTGTATGTTTATCACAACTAGAAGTGGTAAGGTGGTAGGAGCTCCAGAAAAGCTTAAGGTGGTGGAGGAGCCAGAAAAAGAGGAGATTCCTTCTGACGTACAGACACCTATTCAGAAAGGTGAAGAAAAAGAGCCTCCTATTGTTGCTGAAAAGAAGAAATTTGAGCTGAGTCCTGAATATGTGCGAGCCATGGCACCTTATCCTGGCAGATTCAATAAGGATGCTCAAAAGCAACAATATGGAAGATTTCTTGATATTTTCAAGAAATTACATATAAATATTCCTTTTGCTGAAGCCTTGGCTGGCATGCCCAATTATGCCAAGTTTATGAAGGACCTCTTGTCAAGGAAGCACAAGTTGCAAGAATGCCAAACGGTGACACTCACTGAAGAGTGTAGTGCTATAATTACAAAGAAGTTCCCGCCTAAGCGTCATGATCCAGGGAGCTTCAATATTCCTATTGAAAATGGGAACACCAAATTTGGTAGAGCCTTGTGTGATCTTGGGGCAAGTATAAATTTAATGCCCTTGTCTGTTTGTAAATCTTTGGGGATACCTGATTTGAAACCCACCTTGGCATCTCTTCAACTTGCTGATAAGTCTGTGAGAAAGCCTAGTGGAATAATAGAAGATGTTCTTGTGAAGGTAGACAAGTTCATCTTCCCTGCTGATTTTGTAGTGTTGGATATGGAAGGAGGAGCTGAAATGCCACTTTTGCTGGGTAGACCTTTCTTAGCTACATCTCGTGCACTAATTGATGTAGAAAGAGGGAAGCTAGAGCTAAGAATGAATGATGACACTGTTACTATTCATGTCTTTGATTCTTTAAAACAGTCTTCTCACAAAGACGATTGTTTTAATCTTGAAGTGTTTAAGGAAGAAAAAGATGTAGCAGTTGAGCTTCCTCAAAATCTCAAAAATGAGGCCAAAGCAGATGGAACCCCAAAAGTGGAAGTGAAAGATCTTCCTAAAAATTTAAATGATGATGTCAAAGAGGTGAGAACGCTCAAAGAGGCGTACTCTTACAAAGAAGAAGGTAAGAAGAAAGGAAGTAGTGAACTTCTTTGATACAAGTTGGAAGAGACACCGAGAGCTGAAGTTTGACAAGAGACACCGAGACTCTATCTCTCGAAAAAAATCAAAGCTTCAAAGAGTTCTTAACATGGATCCATGGTTTGGATCAAATCTGGGAATGGTGGTCCCATACACCAAGGCAACCAGTACCACCAGACCTTTCATTTGCTGAGTCATCCCACACTGCTGAGGGGGATGACATGGAGGGCTGATCTTATCTCCTTGCTGATGGAGATATTGTATATTAGTTTATTTTTCTTTTCGTATTTTTAATTTATTTTGTGTTGGTATATTTTTCTCTGATGTTTTAATGTGTGCATTATAGTTTCTTCTATATGCCACTATTTGTTCTATTGTGCAGGATTTTCTTCCTTCTTGGGGCTTAATTATTGCTGGGGACAACAATGCTCTAAATCTGGGAATGGTAGGCTTGCACCTTAGAACTGCAATTCTTCTATCAGGGGAGATATTCTAACTCTTTTAATTTTCTTAGTTATTTTTTTATAGTTATTTTGTGTGCTAAAAAAAAAAAAATTGTGTTATCCCAGATTTGAATGTGCTTATCTTGTTAATGTAAATGATTAAATTCTTGGAATATATGGTATGACTTTCTGGCATAACATTGCATAAGCATAATTAGATTGCATGATTGTTTGTTTGTCTGAGTTATTATTGTGAATTCTGGTTATGTCTGAAGTCAATTTTTTTGAGTCTGCATTGATACCATAGCTGTGAGGTTTTGAGCCTAAACACTGAAACTTTTGTTGAGAGGCCTCACTGTTGTAATACTCTAGAACTTGATTTGTTTCTCTGTAATGCATGCATTGATTGATACGATAAAGGCATTTTGTTCTTATTAGCTATTGGCCAAAGTAACCCACCTATATGAAATTTTCCCTTGCTAGCCCTTTTGAGCCTGAACTGATTTGTTGAAAAATGACCTGTGGCCTGATTAATGGCTTAGCCTATATCCATGAGATTTACCTTGGTTGAGATTGAATCACTGAATGTGTTGAAAATAAAATAAAGAAATTGAGGTAAGCTCCACAAAGGTCAAGAAATTAAGGGATGAAAAAATTCATATATACCCTTATCTTAAAAAAAAAAAAAAAAAAAAGGAAAAAGGGTAAAGTGAAAAGCAAGAAAAAGAAAAAAAAAAAAAGGTGGTTGGAAGGAATTAATTCCCGAAATTCTGTGGGAATGTTAGTGGAGCAAAACAATTGATTGAATCTGTTAAAAGTGAAAAAATATCAGTTTTCAATCTCTTGTTGTTTGAGCTATTATCCAAATTTTCCTACCTATTACCTCGGCCAAGTTACAACCTGTGAAGTCCTTTTGATCAATTGATGCATGTGTTTGATTCTTCAATTTTAAGAATTTTTTAGAATATAATCAAGCATATGGTAGTGTTATAGCTTTGAGTAATTGAGTGCTCATGATACCCTTAAACACTGAGTGTTGAGTGAACATTATTTATCTGTGTGAGGGGTAATCAATGTAGACTTGTATATTTAAGAAGCTGATGGCATTATTGGAAGTTCATGATATTGAGTCAGGCATGCATGGTATATTGTGTCTGAAAGTGTCTATGGATTGTTATGTCAGATTAATTGAATATTTCCTGGATTAAATCTTTTACATTGCTGGGGACAGCAACGTTTAAATCTGGGAATGGTTTGATGTGCCTCTGGCAAGTGTGGTTTTTCTGTCTTAAAATTGATAAGAATAGAGTCATAAGAGAGCAATTTAAATACATATTTGCTAATTATATTGATTCTTTGTATGTCAATAATATTCACCTATTGGTTGTGATTTTACAGGAAAAAGAAGTGAAAATTATTAAAAGCCTATTAACACACTTCCACACGGTTGGAGAGGATTACAAATTCCAGAAGCATGGCGCGGACCGGCATCACATTGGCGCACACCCGCGCCAGTTTCCGAACTGCACAGCGGTACTTTGGAAGTGGCGCCAACTGGCGCCACTATGGCGCCAACCGGCGCCGAATTCTTGAAAAGAAATAAAATGGCAGCACCATGGCGCTAGGTAGCGCCAAATCCATGCTACCTAGCGCCACTTTCAACAAATTTTTTCAAACATGGCGCTACCTAGCGCACAAACTAGGAAGAAAAGGCGTGGCGCAAACTTGCGCCAATCCGGCGCCAACCGGCGCCGGTTTGCGGGACGGATCTCCGTGTTTTCTGAGGGGTACTTTTGGGAAAGGAAATAAAATATTATAAAAGCACCTTTTATGTAATTAGGTCAGCAGACTGACACTTCCAAAAATTCTGAAAAGTGTGAGACTGAGGAAGAAACAAAAGAGGCAGATCTGGAGATTGGAGGAGAAGGGCACTGGAGTCGTTCTTCGTTCTTCATCTCCTTCTAGTATTTCTTTATCTCTTGTTTTAATTTTATGTTGAATTTTAGATCAGCGATCATGATGTTGATCGGCTAGATCACTTTTATTGTAGTCAGGGTCACGATCCATATGTGAACCCTTGACATGAAGGATTGATTTGTGGTTTTTAATTTATATAATTATCTTTATCTTTACTCTGTGCGAATTTTATATTCCCTTTGTTAGAATTGATCGATCTAATAGTTGGGGGTATTCAGAGGATCAAAACCCTAGATAGGAATATTGGGGTTTTGATCTCGAAAGGGGGTAAGATAACGATCTGTATGCGTGCTAGGAATAGACGTGTATATGATTGCAGATGCTTAAATTATCACACCCATTGCTTGATCCCATGAGAAACATTGCAAGGAATTGGGGTTTCTCATGGGATTAAAGGGTTAACCTTGCAAGGAATTGAGGGTTAACTATTAACTCTTTTTAGAGGATAATTTATCTGAGTGATTATATAAATAATTATTGTAAATCAATCCGGAGTAAAAAGTGGGGATCATTTGGTGAATGAACCCTGGCTACAATGCTTTTCTCATATTTTTCTACAAATCAATTTTCAATTTTATTGTTTTATTTTTCAAAATAAAAATACAAAAATAAGTCTTTTATTTTCAGATTTCAAATTTCACTCAATTTGACAATATTTGTCACACAAACCCTATTTGAATTACTTTCGTTCTTTTAAGAGAAAGTTTAATTGATATTAGATCCCAATCCCTGTTGAGACGAACTTTATTTATCACTTTATTACTTGTGCGATCGGTATACTTGCCGGTGAGCATCATTGAGCAAATATAATCAGAGAGATGGGGAGGGGTTTTCTTTGTACGAGAGGGTCTGGTTGGATTATGATCAGGAGCTTTAGCAGCAAGGGCATGAGGGGATAAATGAGGCAGTGAATTTAAAGGAGAAGAAAATGGAGTGGTTGAGACAAAAGGAAAAATTGACTCATGAAATATGACATCCCTAGAAATAACAACACAATTACTGTGCAGGTCAAGGAGTTTGTATGCTTTATATCCAGGAGGATATCCCAGAAAAATAGCTGGGGAGGAACGAGGTGAAAATTTGTGCCTTGTACGAGATAAAGTTGAATAAAAACACAAACAATCAAAGACACGAAGATGGGAATAAGAGGGGATTTTATGATACAGAAGCTCAAAGGGAGTTTTCTGATGGAGAATTGGAGAAGGGATGCGATTAATTAAATAAACCGCAGTGAGAACACAGTCAGACCAATATGCTAATGGGATGTGGGATTGAGAATGTAGGGCACGGGAAACATTGAGAATATGTTGCTGCTTACGTTCAACAATAGAATTTTGTTGAGGACGTTCAACACAAGAATGGAACAGTTGAATTCCTTCAGAAGAAAAAAAATCAAAAAGGTTGAATTCAGGAGCATTATCACATCTAATTGATTTAATGGAAGATGAATATTGATTAAGTATCAAATTATAAAATGAGGGAGAAATAGTAGAAAACTCAGACTTATTTTGTAAAAAATATACCCAGGTGAATCGTGTGGCATCATCAACAAGAGTTAAAAAATATTTAGCTCCAGAAACAGAAATGGGGTTGAAAGGCCCCCAAATATCACAATGAATTAAAATAAAAATAGGAGAAGACATTTTAGGGTCTAAAATAAATGGTATTTTTTTGTTTGGCAATAAGACAAACAGAACAAGGTAATGCAGGAGCAGAATTTGTAAAATTTAAAATTCCTTTCATTGAAATTAAAAGGGAGGGGGGTGGATGGCCCAAACGAGAGTGCCAAAGTACAAAAGAAGGAAGATTGGCAGAAGAACAAAGAGGATGGGGAACATTAAAAATGGGGAAAAGATTATATGGATCAAAAATGTAAAGGTCACCCGTGCGCCTAGAAATCCCAATCATTTGCCGAGTTATAGCATCCTGGAGTAAGCAAAAAGAACCAGAAAAAAGGCAATTATATTAGAATCACGTGTAAGAGCACTGACAGGTATGAGATTCATGTGAAAAGAGGGAACTAACAAAACGTGATGTAAGATGAAGGATGGTGAAAAAGAAACAGTGCCAACAGAAGAAATTGGAATGTGAGAACCATTAGGGAGGGAGACAAATGCAGAAGAAGAAAAGAGGGAAGAGTTGGAAAGGAGAGATGGAAGGTAAGTGACATGGTGTGTAGCACCAGTGTCAAGCACCCAATAAGATGAGGTAAAGGAAGATGGAGTCTTACCACTGAAGCTCGCGATCATGGGGCTAATAGCTGGTAAGGTGGCAGCGGGCAAAGCGATGGAAGAGGTGTTGTCGGTGGGGGTAGGGCAATTGTTGAGAAGGGAAAGGAGCTGAGCGTATTGTGTAGGAGAAAGAGGATCAGGTTGAGTAGGGGAATTGGGCTGAGAGGTGGCCATGTGGACTTGGGCCTGAGGGAAAGTTAGGCTAGAGGAGGTCTTGGATGTTTGGTTGGGGTTTGGGCTGCGAGGCTTGTAGCCAGGAAGAAAACCGTTGAGCTTGAAGCATTTGTCACGGGTATGGCCCAGTTGCTGACAATGGGAGTAGTAAGGGCGTGACCGGCGCTGATTATTGACGACGGCATCCATGGGAGGAGAAGCCAAAACAGGAACGGTGTAACACCCCGTATATATTCGGTTTGTTAACATGTCATCGTATTAAGCCATGCTTAATTAAAACGCGGAATATCTTTTTCTTTCATTCAATTATGACATCATTATACTTAGTCAAGTTGATTACTTAATCATTTTCATAAAGACATCGCCTATATGTAATTACAAAAGACAACTAACTGAAATACCTCATAATATAAATAACAATGAGTATCTAAAATCACAGAACTACAACACGTAGTCCGGATATAATCCTAATACATTATTACAACTCCAAAACTAAAGCAAGACATGGTTAATCAATGTGGCATGGACAATCCCCATGCTCACCAAATAAGGCAACAAAGCCAGCAAAGTCTCAACAGCAACGACATAATCATAGCTAACAACAAAATAGCAACAGACATAACCCAGCATCCAACATAATCAGCATAACAACATATAAATCAGCTAAGCTCCGGCCTCCTGCCACTAGAGGTCTCAACTCCCGCATTACCTGAACCTGAAATGGTGCCCCAAACGTGGGGTGAGATCTCTAAAAAGAAATCTCAGTAAGACAAGGGGTCCTCAAGGATCTTCCACCCCAAGCTCACTTACATGTGAAATATAAGTTCAGAAAGACATTTAACAATATAAGTTCCAAAATAATGCAATGCAACAGATAATCTTGTCATGTGTGTCAATACTATTCTACTGATCAGAGAAGTGCAGGAATACGTCTATTACCCACACAGTACCAGCCCTTGCAGTACCCGCCTACAGGACCACCCCTTGGCCTCCTGTCTAGGCGTAACACCACATACATATTATAAGACATTCCACTTAACAACTCCATAGCATTTCAATAAACAATACATGAAAGTCACATCATGCATATAAACCATCCCCCCATGGGACATGGTGGAACCAACATTGGCAAAGCCGAGGACACAAAAGCTTACCTCGCAAGCTAACTATCCAATACAAAATCCACACCAACTCAATCATAATCTGTTTGGACCAATAATTATATCAATAATCATACTCAACAAGTATAAGACACAAGGACAACGTCTTTCCTTTACGTTTAATGTCTTAAGGCTCCTCACAAAGCCATAAGCCCTTAATCACTTAGATTCTAACTTAGCTAATTAATACAGAAGTTCAACTTCATCAAGATAGGGTCCACTAACCCAGAATACCATTCTATATGAATAGTACCTTCACAGTTCTCGAGAACCAGAATATCCGGATATTTATCGGGGCAATATCCGGATATCTACAGACCCCATATCCAGATATCAATATCCGGATATCATATCCGGATATTTCGCGACAGAATGCAGTTCTGCATTTCGCGAGATATCACTCCAAAGGTTGTGTTTTTAACCCAAAACTACGTCCAAGCATGCATTTTTAAAGGCTTTTATGTTCATGTTCAGGTTGGTTACTCATTTAACTCATTAACATGCCAAGACTCCACCTTTAAGAAATTAAGACTCATGATCAAGGTTCAACCACTTACCCCAAGCACCAAAACAGTAAGAAGGATGCTCTTGGAGCTCACAAGTCAGCTCCACAAATCTGAATTCAAGGGTGTGCGAAAATGGCACTCAAGCAAAGTCCTTTCTCACCAAAGGTAGCTTCTTGAAGCTCAAAATACTAAGGCCAAAGCTCCCTTAACAAGGTTCATACACTTAGCCCACAAAACCTCACAAAACAGTGGCTGGACAGCTCACATAAGACACTCATCTCCTTCACAATGTTAATCCACACCAAGCCATGGTCTTTTTATGAAGAAAAGATGAGGAAAGGTGATCACTTGAAGGAGTTTTTGCAAGAAAATTGAGGTGACAAGGTGAGGTCTCAAGGCTGCTGAAGAAGGAGGCAGAAAACTCACGTAATAATGCACCAAATCAGCCTAGGGTTTAGTGCCCACGTGTATTTATAGTCATTTTAAGCTTAAACGCACTGTATTAGCACTAATTGCTACGCTTATCATTTTAATCCCAAACTTAGGATTCTGAACCTACTCATTTTTCTAAGATTTGTCATATTTTTATTTTATTTTTCACAGCACCTTTCCGGTACGCGTTTTTCCATAACCAGTATCATTTCTAGCACCAATTCTTATTATTTCGACTTTAAACTTGTTTTACTAATCCTATATATTATTCTAGGAATATTCATGCACTTATTATAATTTTACGGGATACTTCACCGCTATGCATGTATACCTAGTAGCAGAACCGGTATCTGCACTTTTCGTCAGAAAAGTAACTTTCAGCATTATTACTCACTTACTATAATTATTAAAGCCTCATAATAATTATTAGGGTCAATTATGGAATTGTTTCCTAATTTATCTTAATTAATTAATTAACTTCCTTAATTAACGGTGGGGGTTCTTACAAACGGCGGAAGCACCAGGAACTGCATTAGCCAGAGCAGTGTCAGGCGAATGATGAAATTAAGTGGATATTTTCCGTTGACGTTCCTCCTGTAAAACTAACGAGAAGACGCGAGACAGAGGAGGCAAAGGCTCCATGAGCAAAATCTAGGCACGGATTGAAGAAAATGAGTCATTCAATTCCATCAAGAACTGCATAGCATGGTCTTGTTGTTGAGAAGCAGATAAAGCCCTAAGACCACCACAAGTGCAAGAGAAGGTGGGAGTGTAATCTTGAAGTTCATCCCAAAGAATTTTTAGCTTCGTATAATAGGTATTCACATCGAAAGCCCCTTGATTTAATGAAGAGATTTGTTGTTTGAGTTGAAAGATTCTTGGACCGTTGGCCTGATGAAGTCAAAAATGAAGATCATCCTAAAGATCGTAAGCAATGGGGAAATACATTAGAGGCAATTTCCTTGGAGACGGATTTGAGAAGCCAAGAGATAACCACAGAATTACATTGGTTCCATGCAACAAACAATAGATCAGAAGATTCAGGGTGAACAAGACTACCATCGATGAAACACGCCTTGTTTTTTGCGGTGAGAGCGATGAGCATGGCCCTACTCCAAGAATTAAAGTTGGGACCAGTGAGGGAATGTATAACAAGAATGAGACTAGGGTGATCACCATTTTGCAGATAAAAGGGGCTACCAGAGTCTTCCATCGAAGAAGAGAATGAACCAGTGTTAGAGGTAGATGAATTGGAGGTAGGGGGTTGGTATTCTTGCCACCGCGAGCCATGAAGGAAGAGGATGAGATCAGAAAAAGTCACTGATACCATATTAGAATAACAAGCTCAGAGAATTTTGAATTTTGAATTTCATTCCGAATGAGTCATGCGTACAATGAATAATGGCCTTATATCATCAACAACCAAAGGGAAAAATAACAGAATGGAGTAAAAAGTGAGCACATGGGCTCATAACAGAAAATGCTATATACCTATACAACTATACAATAACTAACTTATAAAAATAAAAATGTATAAAATGTATATTCTAATATATGTACAATGATAATGGTTTGGTACATGTGTACTTTTCATTGGAAGTTGGTTACAATCTCATTTTAAACCACATAACTTTATGTCATCTTAACTAAAATATTATTTAGTGTTACTTTTTTAGAGAAAAGTGTGTATCATTTTTAAGGATACAAAATTGTTTCATTTTAAATGAGAGAAAGAGAAAAATTATTGAGAGAGAATGGATGGATAATTTTTTAAATATGTGGGTCCCACCTCTTTGTGAGAGTGAAAGGATATAAGGTGTGTCATTTAAAATGACATACCTTTTCCCCAACTTTTTGTTCTAATTTGGTCCTCTAGTTTTCTTTTCTTTTTTTGGATTTCTCCTTCCGATAATTTTATAGATTTTCTATGAATTATTTCAGAGTTTAGGAACAATCAAAAATTAAAATTTTAAATTTCTCCCAAAAATAATCTTATACTCTAGTTTTCTTATTCTTTCACTATACAATTCAATCCAAAGATTCAAAACCAACATAATGTTGAGACCAATGGCCATAAGCACAACAACAACCCGTGAAGCCCAAATCCCCTTTGCAATAAGACCCACATCACACCCACTCAAATAGAACACAACCATTGTATACACGAAGTAGGGCCCAATAAGACCCTGAACTACCGAATACAACGCATAAAATGGAAGATACAATAAATCAAACACCTTCGCTGCAAATGGCAGATCCCTCTGCCGTGCCCGGCTAGCGTCCACGCGTTCTGGTATACGCTGGTCCACGTGTTCATTTGTTCAATTGCGAGGCATTGTTAATGCCAGTGCCTTATAGTACGAGCTAGAGTTAGGGAAAATTTGTTGAACCATAAGTCACCAAGACTAATTCATTGAAGTTTTGATGATTATCAAGCACCAACTAGCTCAACATGCTTGCAAAACTTGGACAATAGTGCAACAAGTCCCAAATGAAGTTAGAAGATCAAGACAATATGCAAAAGTGAAGAAGTATCTCAAATGTGCAAAGTCAACATCAAAATCAAAATTTTCAAGTGAAGAAAGACTCTAAATATAATTAAGACTTGAAGACCAATGAATAAATTTGAAGACTCAAGAATATATTGTTAGTAATGTTAATTAGAGTATTAGGAATGTTGAGAATTGAGTACATTAAGATATACTCTCAAGGTTGCATTTAGAAGCCATAAACTTGTAACACCCCGTTCTAGAACCGGTTTGTTAACATCAACTTATGATATTAAGCGCAGTTACAATCACATTGGTGCAATTAAAATCCGGTTAAATTTTTCTTTTAAAACAAGCCGAACTAAAATTACCCAATTGCGTGACCATAACCATAATACATTGCGGAATAAAATAATTAAAGCTTAATACCATACTTTCATTTCATTTATTATGGTCTCCACTTGTCCATTATCTTATAGGATTTTTCATTATTTACGCGTGGGTTCAAACCGCGCTCAAATCGGAGCACCGTAGCCCAAGTTATGAGGTTTCTAAGCGACAGGTGCTGAAACGTCAGATCCTCTACGCTTCAAGCGTAGAGGAGATTAATGGGACAGTGGGTCTACGCTTCAAGCGTAGATCCCACGCTCCGAGCGTAGACAGTCTGGAGCAAGCACCCAAAACAGGGCAGTTTGACCTACCAGTGGTGTTTTAACCATAACTTGAGTTATACTTACCCAAATTACACAATCTTGGTCTCTATGGAAAGCTAAGAAACATATCTACAACTTCCATCAAGACACAAGGATCCAAATCTATCGTATAGGATACGAAAATTGGACAACAAGACAGGGTATCTTTGTTTTGAATTGGTTTTCCAACCTAAAGGTCTTCTTTCACCTAATTTACATCATATAATCCTTTCAATACATGAATTCTAGTCTCTCTAGATACTCATACACAAGAGAAGCATACATATCATTTCATCATATATGCAAATACCCAATAATTACAACATAGCATGTTTACAAGTTTCAATTACAAATCATGGGACTTAGCTACAAAACACTATGATCACTCCTTGGCTCCCATCAACAAAAGAGATACCAAAAGCATGAGCATAGGCTAAGTCCACCCAAATAAATATAGCATGCATATGACAATTGATTCTCATTTAGCAATCCTATACATGTGAACTACAAAATAACATGCTTAATCAAATGACACGATATCTTCATATGCCCAATCACTTCAAATATGGCCACTTGCCATCAGAGGCTCCTGCAGCATCCTTTCGTTAATCCTTGCAAGTTGCCCGGCGTTATAAGTGGTATCAGAGCAGGGCCTCTCATCCAGTACGGTGTGGTTCGAGGACGAACCAGGCGGAAGCTGGTGGGCATGTAACATCCTGGGCGCTGACGAGGGCGGGGAGTGATCGCCGGTGCGCAAGGGCACGGACAAGGAGCGGCTCCTGGCAGGCTTCCAGCGACGGGGGTACATGAATGAATCGAATAACACCGGAAAGAGAGGGATTCCAGAGACTGTGCTGGTATGGGACAGTACAGTTGGGAATGACTTATAAGAATTAATTGGTACTACCTATACTAACAAGATGCATCTACTTTTCGGTAGCCCGGATCGGAAGAACTCCACAGTTAAGCGTGCTTGACTCGGAGCAATTCTGGAATGGGTGACCTCCTGGGAAGTTTTCCCGGGAAGTGTGCGAGTGAGGACAAAACACGCTGAAAAGTCTCGTGTTAGTGTGTGGGGACAGTCGTTAATCCTTGCAAGTTGCCCGGCGTTATAAAACTCATGCATTGAGAGAATCACATTCTTGACACACGTGAAAACTAAGGAAAGAAGATTTAAAATATTTTACTTTTAAATCCAAATAGATATTTTCAATATTTGATTTTTGATTTGCAAAAAGAAAAGATGAGATTAATTTACTTTTTGAAAGATTTGATTTGATTTTTTCAAGATTTGCTTTTTTATTTGAAAAAGAAAATTTTAATTTATTATTATTTTAAAAAATAATAATTTAAGATTAAAGAAAAATAAATTTTATGGAGAAAAAGTCATGGACATAAGGACTGAGTGAGCCACATGATGAGAGAGGAGCTTGATCTAATTGAATAATATAGAGAAAAAAATCACTTGATTGACGTTGATATAAAGCAAATGGTTGTCGCCCGATACAATAAAAAGGTCATACTAAGAATTTTTTTTCGAGTAGACTCAAGGATATCCCCACCCCCTTTGAGGGTAAGACTAATCCAAATCGTGCATTGTCGTTCCTTGCGGGAGTAGCATTACTCAATCCGTTTTTTCATACTCAGTGCTCGAACTCGAGTCCACTGATTAAGGGAACTCAGACACCTTCCATCTGAGCCAACAGGTTTGGGTTCATACTAAAAAGCTTTAATGTGGAAGCTTTAGTTTTTGGTCGAGTAGATGTTGATTTGGGAAGGCCCGTACAAAATTCCTTATAAACTTGGTGAAGGGGCATACGAGACTGAGGATGGAAGAGCAATTCCCAAAGCTTGGAAAGTTGATAAGCTCTAAATATATTATAATTGAAAATTTCACGAGAAAGAGAAAATAGAGAAAAACAAAAGGAAAAAGAATACAGCAAAATTCGAAGAGAGAAGAAAAAAATGTACAAGCCAAATAAGGAGCCTTAATCATGCAAACATTTCAGAGTGGGTGTTTTTTTTGCTTGGACAAAGAATTGCGTGATTTTTACTCTCACATAATGAGTTTTGCGTATTGAAATTTAGGGAAAAGTGTTAATCCTTTTAAATGACATAATTTATATTCTTTCACTCTCACAAAGAGGTGGAACTCATGTCTTTATTTTTTTTCAACTTGCTTTCCTCCTTTATCTATCTCTTTCTCTTTCTTAAAATGATACAACTTTACATCCTTTAAAATGATACACATTTTACCGTGAAATCTATCGTGTAGAATCTTTCTGTACTTGATACTTTATATAATCTACGTTAAAATGAGAGTATAGTACAAGACCAATTACTACTTTAAACCTATATATAATTTATTGCCAGTATAGTTGGCTTGTTGACAAGACCAATTACTACTTTAAACCTATATATAATTTATGGGGTTTATACTTCTTATATAACATAAGATGAAAATTTTGCAACACACATATTTAGGTGGGTTCCATTAAAAAAAAAAAGAAATAAAAAAATTAAAAACATTAATACTTAAAATGATGGGAGTGTAGTATGAAAAATCTATTCTTATATTGCATAAAAAATATAAACCCCATAATTTATTTCCATATAGTTGGCTTTTGACTCTAACCCGGAAGCATATCTTTTTTTTTTTTTGGTAAAAGACCCGGAAGCATATCTTTATAGACAACACGATTACGACATGTTTGAATATTTTTTAGTGAGATTATTACATTTGACATCGTTGTCAAACCAAAAAATTTAACAGTAAATTTTAATCATTGATTTTCGTCAATTTAACAATTTTTCATTTATTAAGAATTAATAATTAATTAATAAACATAGTCCAATAAATTATAACCATTAAATTCATAAAACCAACGATTAGAATTTGGTACCAATTTTTTTAATTATGCCACTATTAACATAGTATAATATTAAAAATTATATAAAATTTACGCTTTATTTACCTTACCTTCTAAAATGAGAAAACCTCATAAACTAGTTTTCTGATCCATATCCCTATGTTTTTGCAGTGTCCCAATCTTATCTGTTCACAGCATTGCCAAGAGGGAAACATCCCTTTAAAAAAGCCCCGTAGGCAAAGGCTACAGGTAATTAGCTAAAAAGTGGGGAAAGAATAGAATAAGAAATTAACCAATCACCAAGTAGTGGAAGCGAGAGCTTGTCTTTTTACATATTCCATAAAGGTTTTATACATACCATGTTGTTGCATGACATTCTTAGTGTCATGTTACTCTCATATGACAAATGGGACCCATCTTATTTTCTTTTTCTTTTTTCTTTTTGAGTGGGACCCATATCAATTGTATTAGAATAACATGACACTAAAAATATCCTACAAGATAACATATATAAAACTCATTCCATAATGATGAGAATAAACTGGTTAATTATCTAGCATTCATAACCCAGTTCTATCATCAAACAAACACAACCTGCTGAGCAGGTGGGAGCTGTTGAAAAAATTGACAATCACATAAAATTGACAAAATAGAAAAGAGAAAAGAGAAGAGAGATTAACACAATGATTTATCTTGGTTCACCTAATATAGGTTACGTCCAATTTATCTGTATTATATTCACCTCACCCCACCCAAGTTATCTTTCTGCTAATCCCGACAACAAAAAGACTCATTATGAACCATGTCCAACAGAAAGCTTATAATTTGCCCATGCATATACGGGGTGAGAATGACAGTGAGACCTGTATATATGTCATATGCTGCTGCTGTATGGAATTTACTTTAATAACTATAAGCATTTCAATTTAAAAATTTAAAAAACAAAGCTAAGACTTAATAGCTTTCTTCATAGCTGCAAGCATAAAGCATACAAATTATGGATATATAGAGACATTGATATAACTTTTACTGCTTATTTTTTATTCCTTTAAATCACTTTTTTTATTGCAGGTGAACCGATGTCAAATTACCAATACATATTTTTGAAGTTGAGCCGGTTTTGGATCTTGGGTGCAAAATGTTAGATGAATCCAGTGTGTCAAACTTGGTACCTTTAGGTGTACGGTTGCTAAGCCATTAGATATAATGCAGTTTTTATTATATACTTCTATATATATTTGATTTAACTAATGACTCACCCGTTGAGTCAATAATTCATTAACCCAATACTTTAGCTCAATCGATGATTAAACGAAAAGCAAAACACCAGGGAACAAACAGAGAAACTAGAGAGAAAGAATGAGATTCAGAAAATGTGATTCTTTCATTAAAGCCAAAGTATCGATACAGTGAATACTATATACTACATTAGTAAGTGGGATCTGTTACATCAGTTGCAGAAGTAGCAACTAATCTCCATTGTAACGACCCGAAATTTAAATTAAAAACAAAAAATGAAGTTGCCACCAATTTTATTTACTTTGGAAAAATTGGAAAACCTTTTATTGCAAACTGGTCATTAAAATTATAGATCAAAGGTTCGGGAGTCTAATTATGCGCAGGGAAGGGTGGAAACTTAATCCCACTGCACCTCTGACACATCCGTTTAAAACGGTTACCTTAAATTAATTGTGCGAATTATTAATAGCTTTTAAAAACTATTTGTTTTATCCCTTAAAAAAATAAATATGATTAATTAAGAATAATGAAGACTAAAATATTAAAATTTATTTTAACTTGACGGAAAGAGTTCCGCTCCTACGTATCCTCCGGTGCAGTGAAGAATTCAAAGCTACGTCGTTCTTTTTGTTTGCGTACTGATTATTTTGATTTAAAATTAGAAGTTTCAGATTACCAAGTTGTCACAACTAAAATAAATCTGAAATAAAAATTACAGGATTAACAAGCTGTCTCAACTCAGCTAATCCTTTATTATGAAAAACAAGAATTTTATTTTAGCTTGACGGAAAGAGTTCCGCTCCGACGTATCCCCCGGTGCAGTGAGGAATTCAAAGCTACGTCGTTCTTAAAAATATTTGTGTGTTGATTGATCTTAATTTTTGAAATAATTCATTTTAAATAAAATCATTGGAGAGTTTTGGCTTTGATGATTTGTATTGATTTCAATAATTTTTATTTTTATTAGTATAAATTTTACAATAAATCTTGAATCGCCAAGCCGTCACGGCTAAAATGATCCAAAAGATTATGGGATTAACAGGCTGTCTCAACCCAGCTAATCCCCTAAAAAATAGATTTCATGTTATTATTTTTTTATTATAAATTTTGAATCACCAAGTCGTCACGGCTAAAATGATTCAAAAGATTACGGGATTAACAAACCGTCACGGTTAAATTATCTTTGAGGTTGGATCTTCATATATTAACGTTAAAAATCATTGGATGAATTTAAAGTAAAACTATATTGATTTATTTTCCATATTTTTATTTTTGTTTTCCTTTTATTTTGTATTTTTTTATTAATATTGCATATGATATATGTCTAACATAAACAAGCAAGTATCAATAATAAAAATAACATAGGATGCGATAATGTAACCACTATGTTTTATTTTATTTTTATAATTTTAAGAATGTTTAATCATATTTTATTGACAAATAGATAAACACATGGCAATACAAAAAGATAGCCATCAGTAGGCAAACGGGCTATTTGGGTTTTTTTTTTGTTTTTTATTTGTTTTTTTATTATTTGTTTTAATATCAAATGAAAAGGCTACCTAATCTACTAGATAGAAGAAAACTAAAAAGACGAAAGCTGTAAAAATCATAGCATGCTTCCTTTTGATCATTTTATTTTGTTTTATTCACTAAAAGGGTACCTACTCTACTCTAGGGAAAAGAAAACAACTGAAGCCTATACTGCATACTACATGCCTTTGCTTAGCTTAGCTTTCTCTAATATTTCTTTATTCATTTTTACCACAATGACACACACTAGGAAACAAAATAGCCACTCATGAATCTTTTATATTATAAAGAAATGAAACGAAAAACTAACTTAAAATACAAGGAGCAAAATAGTATTATAATAATGCAAAGTAAAACAGGATGGAAGTGAAT
>JAVKPL010012018.1:0-54843 GCA_032173675.1 Gastrolobium villosum | reverse complement strand
GTTTTGTTTGTTACTGGTTCAGTTGGTCTTGCTACTGAGGAGTGCAGTGCTATCCTTACAAGAAAATGTCCTCCTAAGCTTCGTGATCCCGGAAGCTTCAACATTCCCATTGAAATTGGTAATACAAAAATCAGAAGGGCACTATGTGATCTTGGGGCGAGCATTAACCTAATGCCCTTGTCTGTTTGTAAATCTTTGGGGATAACTGATTTGAAACCCACTTTGGCATCTCTTCAACTTGCTGATAAGTCTGTAAGAAAGCCTAGTGGAATAATAGAAGATGTTCTTGTGAAGGTAGACAAGTTCATCTTCCCTGCTGATTTTGTAGTGTTAGATATGGAAGGAGGAGCTGAAATGCCAATTTTGCTGGGTAGACCTTTTTCTAGCTACATCTCGAGCACTGATTGATGTTGAAAGTGGGAAGCTCGAGATAAGAATGAATGATGAGACTGTTACTATTCATGTCTTTGATTCTTTAAAACAGTCTTCTCACAAAGACGATTGTTTTAGTCTTGAAGTGTTTAAGGAAAAAAAAGATGTAGCAGTTGAGCTTCCTCAAAATCTCAAAGATGAAGACAAAAAAGATGGAACCCCGAAAGTGGAAGTGAAAGATCTTCCTAAAAATTTAATTGTTGATGTCAAAGAGGTAAGGACGCCTCAAAGGAGGCATACTCCTACAAAGAAGAAGGCAAGAAGAGAGAGGAAGGGGTAAAATTCTTTGATACAAGTTGGAAGAGACACCGAGAGCATTTTGTGTGCTATAAAAAGAAAAAAAAAGAAAAGAAGAAGAAAGTGTGTTATCCCAGGTTTAAATGTGCTCATCTTGTTAATGTACATGATTGAATTTTAGGAAATATATTGTATGACTTTCTGGCATAACATTGCATAGGCATAATTGGATTGCATGATTGCTCGTTTGTCTGAGTTAAGATTGTGAATTCTGATAATGTCTGAAGTCAATTGTCTTGAGTCTGCATTGATACCATAGCTGTGAGGTTTTGAGCCTAAACACTGAAATTTTTGTTGAGAGGTCTCACTGTTGTAATACTCTAGAACTTGATTTGTTTCTCTATGCATGCATTGATTGATATGATAAAGGCATTTTGTTCTTATTTGCTATTGGCCAAAATAACCCACCTGTATGAGATTTTCCCTTGCTACCCCTTTGAGCCTGAACTTAATTCTTGATAAATGACCTATGGCCTGATTGATGGCTTAGCCTATATCCATTTTTCGTAACTTACCTTGATTGAGATTGAATCATTGAATGTGTTGAAAATAAAATAAAGAAATTGAGGTAAGCTCCACAATGGTCAAGTAATTAAGGGATGAAAAAAAAAAGTCATCTATGTACTCAAAAAAAAAAAAAAAAAAAAAAAAAAAAAAAGAAAGAAAGAAAGGGCAAAATGAAAAAGAGAAAAAGAAAAGAAAGCAAGAAAAAGGAAAAGAGTAAAAGGTGGTTAAAAGGAATTAATTCCCGAAATTCTGTGGGAATGTTAGTGGAGCAAAACAATTGATTGAATCTGTTAAAAGTGAAATAATATCAGTTTTCAATCTCTTGGTTGTTTGAGCTACTATCCAAATTTTCCTACCTATTACCCCGGCCAAGTTACAACCTGTGAAGTCCTTTTGATCAATTGATGCATGTGTTTGATTCTTCAATTTTAAGAATTTTTTAGAATATAATCAAGCATATGGTAGTGTTATAGCTTTGAGTAATTGAGTGCTCATGATACCCTTAAACACCGAGTGTTGAGTGAACATTATTTATCTGTGTGAGGGGTAATCAATGTAGACTTGTATATTTAAGAAGCTGATGGCATTATTGGAAGTTCATGATATTGAGTCAGGCATGCATGGCATATTGTATCTGATAGTGTCTATGATTGTTATGTTGGATTAAGTGAACATTTCCTGGATTAAGTCTTTTACATTGCTGGGGACAGCAACGTTTAAATCTGGGAATGGTTTGATGTGCCTCTGGCAAGTGTGATTTTTCTGTGTCAAAATTGACAAGAATTGAGTCATAAGAGAGCAATTTAAATACATATTTGCTAATTATGTTGATTCTTTGTATGTCAATAATATGCACCTGTTAGTTGTGTTTTTACACGAAAAAGAAGCGAAATTTGAATTCAAAATTTGAATTCAAAATTTGAATTCAAAACTGTTTTTAATTAATTCTTTCATTACGTAATAAGTTTTAATTTAATTCTTCAGTTACGTAATAAAGTTTTAATTAAATCTTTACGTTATACGTTTCGGTAATAAAGTTGTAATTAATTATTATATTACACGTTTCAGGGGTAATTTTGGAAGATGCGGCGAAACCCTAGTTGCTACCTATGCAAAGGTTCCTCTCCACACACTCCATGACACACAATTCAGTCTTCAGAGGAAATCTCACACATTTTGATAATTCCATTCCATCTGGATCTGGAGAGACTGGAGGAGAAGGGCTCTGTGGCATTCTTCGTTCTTCATCTTGTTCCAGTTAAAAAGGAAGAGATTCAAAAAATTGCGAGGATGAGCATTTAAACATTACATCACATTTCAAACTATCCTCAATTAGCGCTGAAGCAATTAAGGAAAGAATCTGTAATCAAAGCGCTGAGTCAAAGCACAGCTGGCACTGCAGCAAATAATGATAGGATGCTTTGTCAGCATTACATCACGCTGAAGTGTCATCCTTATCTGTACACGCAACATCACATGGACCACGCCCATAAACTCAAGTATAAAAAGGGTGGTCCTCCACCATTCCATTCATTCAGATCTGGACCGGGAGAAGAAGGAGGCAGCTGTGGAGTTCTTCGCGTTCTTCGTTCTTCATCTTCTTCTTCTTTTTCTTTCTCTTTTATTTTTAGTTTATGTTGAATTTTAGATCAGCGATCAGTATGTTGATCGGCTAGATCATTTTTATTGTAGTCAGGGTCACGATCCATATGTGAACCCTTGATACGAAGGATTGGTTTATGGTTTTTGATTTATATAATTATCTTTATCATTACTCTGTGCGAATTTGATATTCCCTTTGTTAGAATTGATCGATCTAATAGTTGGGGATATTCTGAGGATCAAAACCCTAGATAGGAATATTGGGGTTTTGATCTCGAAAGGGGGTAAGATAACAATCTGTATGCGTGCTAGGAATAGACGTGTATACGATTGCAGATGCTTAAATTATCGCGCCCATGGCTTGATCCCTTGAGAAACATTGCAAGGAATTGGGGTTTCTCATGGGATTAAAGGGTTAACCCTGCAAGGAATTGAGGGTTAACTATTAACTCATTTTAGAGGATAATTTATCTGAGTAATTATATAAATAATTATTGTAAATCAATCCGGAGTAAAAAGCGGGGATCATTTGGTGAATGAACCCTGGCTACAATACTTTTCTCATCTTCTTTACAAATCAATTTTCAATTTTATTGTTTTATTTTTCAATCTAAAAATACAAAAACAAGTATTTTATTTTCAAATTGAAATCAATTTTACCCAAATTGACAATATTTGTCAAAACCTTCTTTGAAATCTTCCATTCTTTTTTCCATTCTTTGAGAAAGTTTAATTGATATTAGATCCCAATCCCTGTGGAGACGAACTTTATTTATCACTTTATTACTTATTATACTTGCGAAGTCAGCATCGAACCTATACCAGCATGAATGAACATCATGACCAAACCTATAACATAGTTGACAGTAGACATTGGATCTAGATCCACGTCCTCTACCACGATTATTTTTGCTATAACTTCTTCCTCGACCACGATTCGAAGTGTAGGATTGATCAGGGACTCCATAATCAGTGGAAGAACCTCCCTGATGCATGTTCTGTTTCTGATTTGATGGAACAAAAGCAAACAATGCTTCTTTCTCTGGTATCTATGACTGAACATTCATGTGAGCAAGATTCATAGTTGCTGTATCTGTCAATAGGACTTCATTCTGCTTCAGCAAGAGTTGTTCATGAGCTAATAGATCTATGGCCAAATCATCAAGTGAAGGTACCTTTTCTCTTCCAAAAATGCTAAGAACAAAGGAGTTGTAATCAGCTGGTAATCCTTCAAGAACATATTCAATGTGATCTTCTTCAGAAACAGGACTCTTTATTGCTTTGAGAGAATGACAAAGAGACTTGACACGTGAAAGGTATTCAGACATAGTTTTAGTTCCTTTCTTTATGGATCGTAACTTAGATCTCAACTGTCTAGCTTTAGACTTCATGATTCCATGGAACAATTTGTGTATCTTCTCCCATGCTTCATATGAGTGATGCACTCCTAAGATCTCATTTACCACAGATTCTGATAGAGTGGAAAGGATCCATGTAAGAAGCATTTGATCTTGAGTTAACCACGTGTATACTCAGGATTAACTTCATCATTTGCTTGATTCTCTTCTGACGTAAACTTAACAGGAATCTTAGGATGAGCAAGAAAACGATGAAGCTATGAGATGTGATTATAGGATCTACAATCTGACTCCAAAAAAGAAAATTATCCTCTGTTAACTTGACAGAGATCTGATAATTGAACAACGAAGATGCTTTGTTCTCCATTGTTGAGCTCCTATGACTATTCTGGTTGGATGATGTTGCGGAAGACATGGATTGGTTCAGGCCCTCAGAATGAGAGCTCTGATACCATCATAGAATTCAACAGGTAGAAGAAAGCAGAAAAAGAGATGGAAGAGAGTAATAGATTCATAGCACAATACTATGGGTATGGTTTGAAGAGAATGAATCGATACATTTACACAGTGAGAGAAGTCACTTATATAGCCTAGGATTAAAACACTCTAACAGAAAGATAACAAACTAACAGCTCACTAACCATTCTAACAGAAAGCTAACTGACTAACAGAAAAATAACAACCTAACAACTAACTGAAAGATAGAAAAGTTATACAATAAAGATAAGGCAGAAAGCCTATACACAGAAGACTCATTTAATAATTGTTGACTTTTATATGTATTAAATATAAATTATATTATATATATTAAAAAATTTATTTAATATCAAAACGTGTCAAAATATGACATTTTTTAGAATTGGCGTGTCCCGTGTGTCCGTGCATCATACCTATGTACCAAACATCATGACAAATTACAGTCCTGTCATAAAATATATTCCTGGCATGTTTAGTCTCTCCCTCACCTCTTTCCCTTGCAAGTTTAGCTGTTTCACAACACTTGAACCATAAAAAATATTGGTCCATGAACTTAGGGTGTAAAAATGGGTTGACACGACACGAATTCGACACGACACGAATTTGACACGATACAAATACATCAACACGAACACGGCCCAAATTTTTATTCGTGTCAAAATCTTCATGACTGACACGACACGAATTTTTTACGGGTTGAGATGACACGACACGAATAACACGCAGAATAGGGGGTCAAAACAGTAATTGACAAAAAAATTTAAAAAAATCGATCGAAATAAAAAAAATAAAAAAATAAAAAATAAAATAATTAAAAAAAATACGGGTCAACACGAACACGAATACATCAACACGAACACGACACAAATTTTTTACGTGTCATTTTTTCCAACACGAACACGACACGAATTTTTTTGCGAGTCAATCCGAACACGAATTTTAGTGTCGTGTCGCGGGTCGACCCGCGTGTCAAAACCTATATTGACACCCCCTAGACTTCGGTGCTAGGCAGATAACTATGTTTAACATCTAAATAAGCTGAACTAAAAGTTAATCTCTTAAGTAAAGCAAAACATGGGATGAAGTTATCTACAATCACTAAGAGTTGATCGTTTTAGCTTTACCCTGATGACCGAATAGGCTAATAGGCTAAGGAATAAATGAATGGTGTTAACATCCTAAATCAAGTGCAACTGCAGAGAACCATTCTTTAGAGCAATCAGCATAAGCATCTCCCGCAGCAAGAATGGCCTGGGTCATTCTTCAATCTGTCACTTTAACAATTCTCTTGATCTAAACAGCACTGGCGGTTTTACTCTGAAGGAATAACATGGCATGTGTTAATATCGTTAGATCCTTAAATATATATATATATATATATATATATATATATATATATATATATACATATGAGATAGGATCCTTTGACACCAGTGTCAAATTTGAAATTTGACACCTCATCTGAGAGCCATTAGATCAAAAAAGATCAACGACTATGATTTGTAAGCATGTGACACCATTGATCTTTTTTGATCTAATGGCTCTTAGATGAAGAGTCAAATTTCAAATTTGACACCGGTATCAAAGGATCATATATATATATATATATATATATATATATATATATATATAAAACAAGTCATGAATTAATTATCCCAAAAAGTTAAGTTGTTGGATGAAGACATATGAATGGTTTTATTTTTAACATATCCTCTCACGCAAGAGTCTTTCAGATTTGAAGTGTAGACAAGACTAAGGTGGCCTTCTACATCAACATAATCAATATTAACAACACCTTTATTTCAAATTAATGGGGTCGGTAATAAATGAACCCAAATGAACAACCAACCTACCTCGTGCTAAAATTTAACTTTTTTATTTAGAAAAATGAGGAAAAGGATCAACCTCGAGACCATATGGTAACGGAGGTTCTCATACCATGCCATGAATTTTGCTTAAAACTTAACTTATTGGGAAAAGTGTTTGTACTTTTAAATGATATAACTTGTGTCATTTCACTCTCACAAAGAGGTGAGTCCCACACCTTTTTTGGTCCACTCTCTCTCCCCAATAATCTATCTCTATCTCTCACCTATAATGACATAACTTTATCTCCTTTAAAATAACACACAATATTCCCTAAGTTATTAGATGAACAAATAGATGATTTTATATCTAATGAAACAATTAAATAAATTTACCCTGGCTTAAAATTGTTTTGCATTTTGTCATAGATTTCGCTGCAGACAAACGATCAGGGCCTGCGTAAGTGAAAGCCTCTCAGTAGATTGTGGTTTAGTTCAAAATTATAGAGATAAACAAAGAATTTCATCACCTTGTGTATTCATGTCTTTCTCAGATAGAGCTTCTGCTGCAGTTGATGATTCAGATATAACTTGATTAGCCTTGCATTCGTGAGAAGACCTTTTTAAATAAAGACAAAAAGAATGTCAGATAGAAGCGTTGGATTAAAAACAAAGAGGGAATTGCAGCATTATAAAGAAACAATACCCTGAAGCATTATCCTTTGAAGGACTTGATGATGGATGGTAAGAAAAATCAAAGCCATCTGAAGGGATTTCTAGATCATTTAACATTTCAGTGAATGAGAAGTCCATTCCCAAGACATCGAACTCAGGAAAATCAGTGTAAAATGTGTCAACTTCCTTGTCAGACTCTGATGTAGAAATCTCATTAGGCAATGATTTGTCCAATCCCTTAGGGATATCAGTGGCATCAAACTCCAACCTGCTTCTTACGTGATCCCTCTTAATTACCTTGTCAGAATCTGTCTTCACAGGAGAAATGCAATGACTGCTCTCGATATAAGCCATCTGTTTTGCAGGGCTAGCCATAACTCTCTTGGTTGAAATTACGGTGTAACAAGTGGGTGAAGCCTCCCCATTGCAAGTTGCAACTGAAGAAATCTCAGGAGGGGATATATATGCATCAGTATGAGAAGTATTTGTCCTAGTAGGTGTATTTGAAACTGGTGAATTCGTCGGAATAGAATGTGAAGGTTGACTAAATAAACATTTAGCAACACTGGATCCTTGAACCTGTGATCCACTGGGTCCACAGTTCCCAGATGATGATTGAATTGCAGAAGAGGGCTGAGAAACTACTTGATTATTGACAGCAATATCTGATTGTGGCAGTATGTTTTGACCTGAGAATGAGGGAAGAACAAAAATTTAATTGATGACTTTATGAAAGATTAGCACATACTTATCATATGCAGAAGCTAGGAGACAACCATACCTTGGACAGGAATTCTCATGTTGCATGATCTACCTCGAGATTTCTTTGCAACTGAAGTGGCATCCAATGCTTTAGTATCTTTTCTCTTGCTGTTAGATACACTCATCATGGGTGTTGAGAAGTTTCCAGTCTCTGCATTGGTGTTGATAGACTGAGGCAGCAAGTGTATATTCGATGTGTTTTGCGCAGTAGTAGTAGGAACACCTAATAAGAATGCGGCCAAGATCACAAGTAACTTCAATACATCATTCAAACAACCTAAAAAGTTGAAGGCCAAATCACCTTTAAATTTAATTGAAACTTAATCCTCAAATGTGGTTTTAATACATTAGGGTCAACTCCAAAAGTAACCCTGAATTGATAACCATTCTTTGCTTACAAATGTCAAATACAGCAATAGCAAACTGTGACCAAGTGAAGGAAACATAATTTACTAATTACAGCCCAACCAATTCAACCAGAATTCTACAGTCTCCTTGATTGTAGATATCTTCAAGTCGCCATTATTCTATTCAGAATCATAATCTAGTAAATAACCCCCAAATAAACCTTCTAATATGAGTTTTCCTTAACTGTCTTTTACACATGATACAGAATCAACAACATCAACATCAAATTCAATCTGAACATTAAAAAGGCAAACCCCGTTGCACAAGGCTCCCCGACTTGCGAGGGTAGGAGTAAAGGTCGATTATATGCAGCCTATCACTACATTCCTTTTGCAAAGTGGTTATTTCCTACATTCGAACCCACAATCTTCCGGTTACAAAGACCAACCTTATCACTACTCTAAAGCTCGCCTTCTTAAATTGAATCCGAATCCAAACATTAATCTTAAAAATGTCAAGACCTTTATTAGATAGGGTTTATCACATAATATGTTTTAAATTGCAACATGGAAAAGCAATGGCGGCTACAATTTCCAGCAACTATCAACAATTTAATGTAAACCGTGACAGTGACCGCAACTTAAAACTATCCTAACTGACATAAATTAAAACAAGAACATAAGAATAATCACCAAGATTCAGCTCCTGGTGCATCAGGGAAAAGTATTGTACCCGGAGGAGTTTTGTTAATGAATTTCGGTTGAGAAACCCCCGCAGATTTTGCAGTCAACACGGGAACATTCGGTGCAGGGAGGCTTCGACTACCATTGTAAGCGTTCATGACATTTTGCATGCCTTGCAACAGCATTTGAACCCGGTTTTTCTCTTGCTCCACGAGGACCCTTTCCCGATCCACCATCACCTTCTGCTCCTTCAAGCATATATACTCATCTAGCATCTCACCCAAACTCAACAAACTCTTTGGAACCTACAAAATAAAATAAAAATCCAAAATTCATCATAGAGAACAACGACCCACATGCGGAAATCTGAATCAAAACGAAAAATAACCAAATGGGGTTGCAAAAAACGTAAATGGGTAGCACGAAACCTCGTTAATTGGAGAATTGTTGATGAGTGATGAAGCTTCGTTTCGGAAGGTGGAGCGCGTTTCGGAGAAGTTGTTGTCGCAGAGGTACCTGTCGACGATGAAGGCGATCTGGATTGGTGTAACCTTGCCCTTTCCGAAGGACTCTGGTTTTCTGGGCTTGGATTGTTTCCCCATAGTCGCTTTGCAATTGTCAACAACAAAGAAGAAGAACTGTGATTATGATGATTATGAGAGTTTCAGAGAGGTTTTTAGGGATCAAAAACGGAGGGGAAGTGAGCTTGGGTTGGGTGCTTCAAAACGCGGGAATTTTTTGTTTTCAAATTTATTGGTCGTTTTAGCTGTAAACGGCAAAACAAACACAAATTATTGGGGATGAATGTAATATTATTTAGGGAAAAACATTTATCCTTTTTAAGGATATAATCATATGTCCTTTTAGATCATAATTGTTGATTTCTGTCCATCAACGGTTATAACTTATTGGGTCAAACTTAATAGGCCAAACTTATTATTAATTAATTAATAATTTTGATCCAATAAATTATAACCATTGATTTACGAAAATCAACGGTTAGGATCTAAAATGACATATGGTTATATCCTTTTAAAGGATATATGTTTTCCCTATTATTTAATATAATTATGTCAGTAAAAAAATTAAATTAATGTTTTTTAATGAAATAAATACGTATTTATTACAGTTTTTGGAATAATTATGGATCTATTGCACAATGTGACGTCTCTTTTGGGCGTCAAATGTGACCTATGAAGCACCGACACTTCAAAAACCTTGACGTGTCGCGTCCGACACTTTCCGACACTCTCGGACGCTCCGACACTCCCCGACACTCCAATACGCGTTATAGAAATTCAAAAAAAAGTTCAAAGTTTGCGTTGCGTTGAGTTTTTAATTCAAACCATTAGATTTGCTAGATTACGATTACTATTTTATTGAACTTAATATAAATATTTAGGATATCTTATGTTTCTTTCCAAAATTTATGAATATTATAAGTTTAGATTCATTTTTTTTTAAATTATTGAATATTAAATATAATATACACTACATAAATTAAAAATATTATTTAATATCAAAACGTGTCCTAACGTTTCGAAATCTCACATTTTTTAGAATTAACGTGTCAGGAAGTCGTGTCATGTGTCCCGTGTTGGTATCGGTACTACATAGCATGTGGCGCCCCATTTAGGCGTCTCTCATCAAGGGTTGACACGTGTCATTTTTTTTTCCAAATAAAAATAATTAATTTAATCATAAAACTTCTGAATGCCATAACTTTTGACCCGGGTATCCAAATCAGGTAATTCTTTTTTTGATTCCACATAACTTTTCGAGATCTACGCAATGACATCTCATTTGACATATTTTATTTCTCACAAACACAATTTTGATTTGCAAAAATGATATTATAAGAGCGGTTAAACCCAGATGCCTCTGAGTTCTGGGTTTGTGATTTAAAATAAAAATAAATATTATTATTAATAAGGAAAACAAAATAAAGATTTGATTTGTGATTTAAACTAAAAAATCAATTTGAAAAATCTGTAGAAATAAAGAAAGTAATTAAATAAATATTCTAAATCTGTAAGAAAAATGATATTATTTTTGAAATTAATGATTAGGCGTGATTGCCTCTTGATTGAAATCCAATTTAGACGTGATTGGTAACGTGTCAGGTGTTGACACGTATCATATTTTTAAACTCAGAAGACTCTGAGTTCTGCGATTGTGATTTAATATAAGAAATAAATCAAGATTTGATAAGTGATTTAAATTAAAAAAATAAAAAAATTTATTTTTATTATAAAAAAATGGTTTGTGATTTAAATTAAAAGTCACAATTATTATTAGAGGTATGTTATGCTTACAATCTTTTTCTTTACAACCTTTTACAACCAAATATTAACACAGTTGATTTCCGCCAATCAACGGTTATGATTTTTCCAAATTAAACTCATTAATTAATTATTAATTCACTATAAATGATAACCGTTGATTGGCAAAATTCAACGGTGTTAAGATATGGTTGTGAGAGATTGTAAAAAAAGTTATAAGTATAACATTCCTTTTATTATTAACAAGGAAAACAAAATAAAGATTTGATTTGTGATTTAAACTCAAAAATCAATTTGAAAAATTTGTACTAATAAAGAAAATAATTAAATAAATATTTTAAATCTCTAAAGAAGAAAGATTACCTGCTTTAAATTTAAATTATGTTTGTGAGAAATAAAATATATCATATGAGATGTCATTACGTAGATCTCAAAATTTATGTGAAATCAAAAAAAGAATTACCTGATTTGGATACCCGAGTCAAAAGTTATGGCCTTAAGAAGTTTTATGATTAAATTTATTTATTTTTTGGGGAAAAAATGACACGTGTCAACACCTGAGAGACGCCTAAATGAGGCGTCTCCCCTCAGGGTGAAACGCCTAAATGGGGCGTCACATGTGACGCCCAAAAGAAGCGTCACATTGTGCAATAGATCCGTAATTATTCCCAAAATTACAATAAATGCGTAATTATTTAATTAAAAAGCATTGTTTTATTTTTTTTGCCTATATGAAAGGATTATTTATGAATAAATTAATATTATTTTTTCACTTTTTATCAGAGTATTTTTTGCTCTTATCTTATCTCTACTCTTCATTAATTTGTCAATAAATAATTAAAATCATTTAATATTATCATTTTAATAAATTATATATGAGATGATACATTTTCATCCTTACTAAAAATTCAGTTATATATTTTTTTAAAAAGAGAGAGAATAAGTAAAAAAAAAAAAATTCATAATTGTATCATCGTGGAGTTTGCTTGTTGTTACAATCTTTTATTATTATAAATATTAGATATAAGAACTCCTTTAGAAGGTGTTTGGTAGAAATTTTATTTTGGAACGAATGGAAAAGTGTGGGTGCACTAGTGTACTTGTTCATGAGCACATAATCGCAAGTGCAGACATGAAGTTCTGAAAAAGAATTTTTTTTTTTCGGTCAATTTTCTCAAACTTGTTGGATTTGGGCACTGCAGTGCAGACTTTCTTCATGTCATGTGTGCAATGACTTATGTGAGAGAGAAGCTTTGAAACCCATTACGACGAAGTATCCAATGCAAACAACAAATGCTACACAAACGCACACTTTTTTCCCTCAATAATTTTTACTCAAAGTTTCCTCCGTGAATTGTGAGTGGCTTTGATGTAAATTAGGGGTGGGTAGCAGAAATTCTATTTGTTGGTGAATGCAAGGGCTGCAACAAATGTTGCTCTCGATTAATTCTAGAGTCATCAATCCGCCAAAAAACGAGGCTGTTTGTCCTGCCCCGCCCCGGTTTTGAAAGAGGACTAAAAAACTCGGGTTATCCCGCTCCGTTTAGCGGGTTGGCCTGCTAGCCCGAACATATTTTACATTGATCTACATCGCCCCGTCTATGTTCACCATCAACCCACATATTTTACTTATTTTACAAGAAATGAAAAATCAAAGAATGCTTTTGGAATTGTTCTATTATAATAACGCAATTGACTCTTGATTACTATTTTTTATAGTAAGTTAAAATTTTCATTTCTTTTCTTATTTATATTTGTTCTGTCTGAAAGACAAAAATGTCTAATCGGTGGCTGATATATTTTATGCAGGATTTAGGTGCCCTCTCTCAGGTATCTATGAATGAGATACCCTTGAGGGTAGGCTGATCAATGTGCACAATAATAATCGACATAGTCAAGGCGTGGGGTGTGTGCACAGTGACAAGCTAAGAGAGAGGATTTTGAGAGTGTTCTTAGCTTATTGGTTTAACCCCTTATTTATAGAAATGTTACCTAATAGGAGTGTACTTCTGTGCCTCTTAGGAATATTGGGGGCTCAAGTCCAACTGCTTAGCTATCTGGATAAGATTGTCATCAATAGGAAATTTCATTCCTTTTGTGCTGTACTTTATTGGTCCTTCTAGAATATGGGCCTTTGTCAGGTCCATAACAATATTCTTTTGTTTTTTAATCATTAAAAAAAAATCAAGGGCATTGCTCCGAACCCTTGCCATTAAATGTGCGGAGATAAATCAAATTTTCTGAGTCTGCCACTGTGTGGGTCGGTATCTACTAATACCATATTTGGTACAAGTTTGTAAAAAAATTATTCAGTAAAATAAGTTGTCTGGGATTTGAATTTGCGTGTATTTTGTGATGAAAATTACTGTTTCGAAATATCACTTCCAATGTGATATTTTGGGATTATCGGTTAAGTAAAGAATATTTTAGGAAGAGTTGTTCTTATTCAAAAATTATAAGGGTTATTTTGTAATTTCAACCTATTTTTCCATCAATATTTTATCTTCAACTAACCTAGGCTTAGGAAATTTAACCCAATTTCTCCGATAATATTTCGGCCTTCCAAACAATTTTTTTTTAACTTTCCTACCAAACTCATTTTCCGACCATATTTCTAAGAGAAAGGTTATAGTTATTACCTTTATTTCTTACTACTTGTTACTACCAAATCTTAACCGTTGATTTCCGCCAATCCAATTATTATAATTTGTTAGGTCACACTATTAATTAATTATTAATTCTAATAAATTATAACCGTTAGATTGGTAAAATTTAGTAATAATAAATAGTAAAAAAAATAGTAAGTATAACCTCTCTCTATTCCTAGTACTTATATTTTTTCTGGTAAAAAAAAATTTCTGCTATACCAAATGCCTCTTTTTAAAATTGAAATCAAGTTTTAAGATAACCTTGAAACATTAAAGGTTCTTTCTAAATGAAAATTGAAATCACCACTCAAAACTAAATTGCATGTTCCTACGACACGTGCATGTGAACTCAACTTGTTTTCTAAATGGATGCATTGTTCACTTTCCATTGGTTCTCTCAAGCTTTGCATACCGTGTTATGAATTAAAATGAATCCACTATGTGTTATGAATAACATTGGCCTTATTGTGATTCATTGGCCTTATTGGATAAATATGTGTTTTACAATAAAAACACTGATGTGTACATTACCTTTTAGGTTGAATCGGTTATATTACATACTAGTGACCAAATGATTTTCTAATAAAATTAAAAAAATGAGTTAAGATCAGGATGAGATATAAAAAAAAAACGTTTATATATTATCCATACTTTAAGCCGAAGAGCTCTAATGTTGATATTACTTATCAACTTAAGCTTCTTCACATTTATAAATATATTATTTATAAATTAATTTATTAATATGTAAACATATTTATTTTAATTTTAAACATATTGAAAGATGAGTATTACTTTTTTATTTTTAAATATATTTATGTTTATATGAAATTTATTCAGTAATATAGAAATTTATAATTATATATCAATTTTGGAAATTTTAATTAAATTTATGCTTGTATACATTATTTTATACAAACATTTAATTTACTCTTTAGTAGGGGTGTTCCGGGATGGTTTACTGGATATATTTATGTTTATGGAAATATAGAAATTTATAATTATATATCAATTTTGATTTCCAATTAAATTTATGCTATAAATTATTTTATACAACATTTTATCATATAATCATTCATTCAGTTTGGATTTTTTTTTCCGTTTGATCAAATCATCGATTTTTTTTCGAAATCAATCCAATTTTTTTCGGTTTGAATTGGATCGATTTTCAGTTTTCGGTTTTTGAAAATCCTAAAATTTGTTTCGTTATTATTGTGCAAATAACATCTTTTGTATATATTGGCTTTGTAATTTTTTTTTTTTGGAAAACAAAAACATTAGTAAACTATAATATAATTTTTTTTTTGGGTAATGAGATGAAGTTCTACAAAGATAAAAAATATTTTGATGAGATGTGACTAGATTTTTTCTTGGGTTTAATTGATGGATTAATGAGTATTGAGTTTAGAAATTTTTGGGATATGATTGGCGAAAAACCCAAGTAGGTAGAGAGGAATTAATATATTGGATCGGATTTCATCAATCCATCCAAAAACCGATCTTATCCAATTAAAATTTGTAATTTTTTCTTCAATTTCGAATTTTCGGTTTTCGATTTCTTCGGTTTTCAATTTTTTGATTCGGTTATTGCATTTTGAATCGGTTGATAAACACTCATACTCTTTAGTATCAAAGTTGCTGTTGAACTAAAAAAAATCATATAATTGTCAACCAGCTTTAATTTTATTTTTTAAGTTTTTAATTTTAGTATTAGCTTCCAAATAACTCTTAAGTTCGATTTTAATAAATTGTCCATATAAAATATTATATAAATAATAATATACACTAATAATACACCAAAATTAAATTTATAATTATTTGAGTATCTAAGACGAACAATACTTTAAATTTAGTCAAACGCAAATCATGTTTATTATTTGATAAGCATGATTTCGAAATACGATGACATATTAAATTTTTATATAACAAAGTTTGAGTTATAAAATACTACTTACCAAATATATTTTTCGGTAACACATTATTTATTCTTCAAAAATTTATAGAAAAAAAAAATCACAAAATGAATCAAGAGGTGTGATAATATCCACTGTGGTAGAAAGAAGATGAAAGGGGTGCTCCTGCTATGGAGTCCTCCATGCTTCAACAAACTCTCTACACCCTCTCTTCCTTCTCTCTCCTTTCAAAATAGACCCTTCAAGCTCTCAATATCCGCTACTGTGGAATCCACTGATACCCAAGAACTCACAGCGAGAGAGAGAAGGCGCTTGAAAAACGAGAGAAGAGACAGCAAAAGCACAACAAATTGGAGGGAAGAGGTTGAAGAGAGGCTCATAAAGAAGACCAAGAAGCAGAAAACTTCATGGAAGGAGGAACTCGACCTCAACAACCTCGCCAAATTGGGTCCTCAATGGTGGGTCCTTCGTGTTTCGCGTATCAAGGCTCCGTATGTTCCTGAACTACTAGCTCGTTCACTGGCTAAGAACTTCCCCGAGATGGAGTTTAAGGTTGTGTTTTTTTTCTTTCATGTTTCATCTTTGAAAAATCAAGTTTTGGGTTTTCAATTTTGGTGGCAAATTTGACTGCATTTTAGTGGATAAGAATGGTTTAGTTTTGGGCTTTTTTAAAAAAAAAATAAAAAATTGTTTGTAGTCTCTATCTTTGTTTGAATGGGGATTAGAGAATGGCCATGTTAATTGGAGTTTATAGCAAACAATCCCACCTGCTTGGGGAGATGAAAAAACAAAAGAAACTGAGGGGGAAAAAAATGAGAAATGATGTTTCATATAGGGTGTGTTTGATTAGATAAAGAAATACATAGCACAAAAAATATTGCACTTTCTTTGATCGTTCAAATAGTAAAACAACTCAAGCATAGCACAAATCTCTAAATCTTCGTTGCCCTCTAAACTAGGTTACAAAATATTGTCCACTTATAATGAATTTTGTGTTATTCTATCCTTGTATGTCACAAAATTGTTAGTGTTGTGCATTGATCATCAAACAGCTAACAATACAAAAAATTATTTTGTGATTTAACCACTAGTATGATATGCATGCAACTTTATGCAACTTTAATGTTTGTTTATTTATTTATTGATGCGGTATTGTTTGGTTTTAGGTATATTCTCCAGCTGTCCATGTGAAAAGAAGATTGAAGAATGGTACCTACTCCGTTAAACCAAAGCCTCTGTTCCCAGGTTGTATTTTTTTGAGATGTGTGTTGAACAAAGAACTGCATGACTTCATAAGAGAGTATGATGGTATTGGAGGCTTTATAGGTGCCAAGGTTGGAAACACGTAAGCATCTTCCTACTGCCACTTGTGTTTAATGTGTTGCCAATTACTGGCAGTTATGTCTTTTGCAATTTAGAGTTTTGTTGCCTAAAAGGGCAAACAAAAACCCTGCGCACAAGGCTCCCGACTTTCGAAGGCAGGGGTGAGGGTCAATTGTATGTGGCCTTATCCTTGTATTTTTTCGAAGAGATTGTTTCCCATTCTCGAATTTGTGACCTTCCAGTCGCAAGAGGCAACCTTACCGCTGCTCCAGGCTTGCCCTCTTAGAAATTTGTTGTCTATCTTCTGTAAATCTTTTAATGGATAATTGGTTCTTGTTTAAAGCAAGATGCATAAAGATGGTTGAGAAGTTTAATTTATGTCTTTAATTGATTAGTAATAATAAAGAGCTCGGACCTCAATGTAGAAAACAATTTCAGACAGGCAATCGTCTGAGTGAAATTTCTATCCTGTTTCCCTTGGTTTGCATGACAGATTAATCAATGATTGAAGTATATATTTTTTGAAATTATACTTTCAACTGATTGGAAAGTTTGATAGGTATACTTCCTTTGAGGACTGAGGAGAACATAGAACGGGGTACCTGATTAAGTTATGATGAATTGAGTAACTACTAACTAGCCTTATTTTCTAAGATTTCAAATGGGTTTGTCTTTTAAGCTTTCATATTTCCTAGCTATTGATTTCAGATATTAAAATGCATATTTTTCCCTGTTCAGCCTAACCGGAATCTCCCAATTGTTTTCGCATTTGCAGAAAGATGCAGATTAACAAACCAAGGCCAGTATCTGTCGAAGATATGGAAGCAGTCTTCAGACAGGCAAAAGAAGAACAAGAAAAAAATGACCAGGCATTTCAGGAAGAAGAGAAAAATGCTGTCTTAAACTCTGGGATTCCCAATGCAGAGTTAGAACCAGATGCTTCAAATGCTATTGTTGATTCTAAGTCTAAAAAGGGAGCTACAAAAACTTCTGCTCGAAAAGATTATAAACTGTTTGTTCCAGGTTCCACCGTTCGGGTTCTATCTGGAACATTTTCAGGGTTTGCAGGCACCCTCAAGAAGCTGAATCGCAAAACCAAAATGGTGAGATGCTTCCTTAACAAGAATATTTGGCATAAAGATTTATGTGTTCAAGAATAAAAAAAATAAAACAAGATATACACAAGTTTGGGATAAAGATGTTGGTAATGTTAATGCTGATACACAAGTTTATGTGACAAATTTTGCCGGCATGCCAATATGTTAGTTTAAATGGCTGTGAAACCTGGAAATAATGTGTGAATTAGTGATTGAAGAAATAACCTGAATATTTTTCTTCCTCTTTTGTGTTTATTCAAAATTAACCTTCTTCATGCAGGCCACAGTGCATTTTACTCTATTTGGGAAAGAGAGCATAGTAGACATAGATGTTAGTGAAATTGCTCCTGAGACAAACTGATGCCTATAGGTTCTCTCTCTTGATGGTATGCTTCACATTTTCAGCAGTACTCATAATACACATGGTACGCACATAACTTTGGATCATTGACATTGAAAAAAATAAAATAAAATTGAAGAGCTGCACACTGCATGCTCTTTTGGCTTTTTCCATTTTGTGGGCTAAGCTTTATTTTTTAAAGAAAATGAAATGCTTTCTTATCTAGTGCTTACTTGTGTATTATGAGTCATGGGGAAGTTAAGGAATTTTCTGTTGGTAAGAAAAGGTGGACAATGGTAGAAGCTGTTTGCTGGTGCTTGATTCCCAAAATTGAAATCTGCGATGTCTAAATGCTGAAGGCCTAATTTTGAAGGGTTTTAGTTGCAAGTTGCATTATGCTATTACTGCTGCACATTTGACAGTTGAATCCTTCATTCCATCTGGCTCTATAAAAGGGATTGATATCTTGAATGAACTTAGTGATGATTGAGTTCAAAAGCATGATTTGGAGTTGTGCTGCTACTACAGCTAAAAACAGATTAGGATGATATGCCAGTTTTCTTATCCATTTTGTACATGATATTTGAATTATTTAAAAACAAAAACAAAAAAAAATTATTCTGAGTTCTGAGACTCAGTAACATTTTCTATTAAATGTCTTAGGTTAAGTGCTATTTCCAAGCAATTTTGTGTGTTAACTGTTACGACATATAATGTCTTAGTTTTACTGTTGCTATTAAGAGATGATAGACATAATTAAGATATATAATCAGTTACTGGATTGTCCAATGTGATGTACATTTGTTGATTTTCATATACCAATGCTCAAAAGTAACTTATATTCTCAAGTGTACGAAAACCTTCTTCACTTCATACATCGTTTTAAACTGCTGTTTTGTCAAATCAATAAAATTGAAATGTTGGTTGATAGAAATCAACTTATATCCGCTTGTTCTGGGGATAAGGACAGCAATGTTAATTTTCTACGTCATTTCTTTTTTATCCCGTGACCTTGATTTATAATTTGATTCTTATGTAATAATAATGACCATTTCATCTGACAGATGTGATTTTTAAAAAAATTCACCTGTTTAGTTCGTTGGCCAGATGTATTACCGGACTAATGCAGAAAGACGTGTTGTTGGTGGATACGCGTTTAAACGCGCACCTGACACATGTGTGTTACATGTCAGTTTTGTCAGTTTACTCTGAACACGTCGGTACCAGGTGCGTGTTTGAACATGTCTATACCAGTGCGCATTTGGACACGTCTGTATCAGGTGCGCGTTTGGTTTGATTTTTGGAAGGAAATTTTGAAGGCATGATAACTGACATGTAACACACACTGGTACAGACGTGTCCAAATGCGCACCTGGTACAGACGTGTCCAAATGCGCACCTGGTACAGACGTGTTAAAAAACGTACCTGGTACCGACGTGTTCAGAGTAAATAGACGAAATTGACATGTAACACGCATGTGTCAGGTGCGCATTTAAACGCGTATCCACCAGCAACGCATCTTCCTGCATTAGTCCGGTAATACATTTGGTCAACGAACTGAACAGATGGAATTTTTTAAAAATCACATTTGTCCGGTCAAATGGCCAATAATAATAATAATAATAATATTCACTTTAATCTTCGTATGTAAAATTATTTTTATGACTACTGTATATTAAGTGGTGTATACATAATATTACACTTGTTAGCTGAATGCCCTATTCTTTTTTCTTTTTCTTTGTTTATACAATGGTGGGAATTAAACAGATAACTTAATATAAATTATCCAAATTCCTCAGCACTAGATCAATCCTCATGAGTTCAAGGAACACTTATCTTGTTTTCTGGGTGTTGACTGATTAGAACTTTATTTCGTGTTGGAGACCTGTAATCACTAACAGATGTCCATAGTAGAAGGGGAAAATTTCTTGTTTTCCAAGTTGTTTGAGTTGCTACTGTTCACTTTCTTATGGTGAGTAAAGCTCATCTGTGACAAAGGTAATTGCACCTTAAGAGTTGGTGACAGTTACTATTTTCTATTGTAGCTACACAATAGAAAATTGCAACTTAGATCTCATAATTATTGATATCATAGTGCAACAGTTGCATACTCATTTGCTGGAACTATATCAGTGCTACATTATGAAAGCTGGTTCTACATTCTAAAAGTGATTTCTCCGTATCCTGCAAACTTCAACTATGTGAAGGTTAATCCTAGTCACGATGCATAAACTGACCTGCTTACTAGGAAGCCATTTGCAGAGGATCTTATTCTCTCGTCAAATAAAATGCTTTTGACTCATTTCATGTGAAATGGGAAACTTCTACGGTTCTACCGTATTGATTAAAATTTTAAATATTTTATTAAAATAATGCAGTCAAATTTATACGGAATGTGTGTGTCATGCATGGGAAAAGTGCGTGACTTGTAATGCCTCTCACCTGGCAGATGCGCCTTTGCCTATGTGCAAGTTGTGCACATCTCTCATTGTACATCGCATTTATTAAAATAATATAGTGGGACATCTATAAAATGTGTGCGTTTAAATTGTGTATATGTAAAAATATGCAAGCACGCAGTGCCAACCACATGGCATATATGCCTTTGTCCATGTGTAAGTTAAAACATCATTGTTGATAAAATATCTAATTTCAAATTAATACAATTTTTTTTTCTCTATTTATTACATCACTATGGTCGAAAGGGCGCCAAAAACCCTTGAATTTTTTAAAGAGAGGATTATAGTATGCTTGTAATATTTTATTTGTTTTAAATAGTTTCCACCTGCATGTGTAGAAATCAAAGCATAGTTAAACTTGAATTCCAATAGTGTTTTGGTGAAGGAAATAAGAAGCTCCTCTTATTCAATTTCCAATTGCATTTAAAAAACTGTAAAGTGTAAATCTTTATTTTCATTTTCTAAAGATACATCTTTTTATTTTTTATAAATATAAATACAAGCATTATTAGTTTAGTCTTCAAAAAAATTATGATTAATTTAATTTCTTAATCATGCAAAATGTTATAAAACTGTTTATTTTGTTAAATTGAGAAAAATGAGTGTAATGAAGCTTTATTTTAGAGACTAATTTGATTACTCATCAGTCTAACTCAAATTGGACTGGACTTAATCACACACAGTTGAAATGAAAGATGTTGATGAAGAGAATGAGAGATGGCAAGAAAGCTTGTCGATATGTTGAGCGGCTTGGTGAGATAGTTGATCGACACTTTGCTTAGCAGGGTAGTTTAAGAGCAACTGTTATGCTTAAGTGACAGTTGATGTGATCTTAAATTGTTAGAAGCATTAAATGCAACTTTCATTACGTGTGGTTTAATGAATTAACCCTTTGGTCTTCTGCTGACACGTGTCACACTTGATGTAAAATCATTTTACCTTTGTATGCTTTTACGCATATACCTTTTGGTTACTTTTCATTTGTTACATGAGGGTTTTTGGAGGGAACAGTTACATTTTGCTGCTTTATGTTTTCTTCTTCTCTGATATTGCTCTTTTCTTTTTTATAGTTGTTCTTCCTTACTTCCCTTGCTAATTTGTTTTCGTGACATGTTTGTAAGTGAGTAAGTTGTTGTTGTGTTCATGTGCTTTGAAGAACTTAAGCATAAATACCAGTATAAATACCACGTATTTTCCTTCCCTTTTGCTCCCATGTATTCCAATTTTCTGGGGATTTATTGTTCGTTGGTATTATATGGGTTTGAAGCTTTATTTCCTTTAGCATTCATGTGTGAAATAGTTCATTTTTTTTTTTTGCATTCTTTGCTTATGAATTATTGTTTCTAGGTTTGTGTTCGTGAGGAGTTTACCACCCGTTTGTAAGAATGTCTGATGAACATCCTTTTCTGCCTTTTTTAGAATGATGGAGAGGTCAGGTTCAATTGGCCTAGTGCCTAGACCAGCATCTAGGTCTAGAGTCACTAGGTCTCTCAGTACTGAAGAGTGGTAATTAACTAGAGAAGGAATCTCTCCAAGGGAGAGAGAGCAAAAGATGACACACCTACCAACTACGGACGAGATGACAGACCCAGGGAAAGAACCCCACGTGAAAGAAGAAGACAAAATAAACAACCTACAACACGAGAGCACAACCAACCTCAACTACCTAACAACGTCGTTGGGGTATTGGGGACTATTACTGGAGGTATGATAGGTGAGGGAGAGACCTGATCCCAGAGGAAGAGGCATTTAAAAGCCATAACAACTATCATTAATCACCCAAAGGTTCTGTCAGGCCTATGAAGGAAAGTTCCAATCAGTTTTGATGAAGATGACTATGGCGACATAATCCCTAAACATGATGATACTCTGGTCATCTCTGCTTACATGGAAAATTTACAAGTGAAAAAAATCTTTGTTGATAATGGAAGTTCTGGTGACATTATATTCTGGGAACCTACAAGGGTATGAACATCTCGGGTGAACAAATAGCACCCAGCCAGACTGACTTGCTGGGATTCTCAGGCGAATGCGTGTAGCCTAATGGTACGATTGAATTACAAGTGACATTCAGGATCTTCCCTAAAGCAAGAACCATCAAGGTACGCTTTTATATTATGGAATGCCAATCTGCTTATAATGTTATCATAGGAAGGCCAACCATAGTTGGTCTTGGGAAAATTATCTCTTTGCCACATTTGCTTATTAAACTCAAAGACCTCCAAGGGAGGGTAGTGGCAGTAAGAGGTGATTAAAAATTGGGTAGAAGTTGTTATAATTTTAGCCTTAAAAATGGTGTTGAACCAGCACCGAGATACCATCTCACAACCATTGAAAAATGTAAAGTATCCATAAATATGACTGATTTGGATGTATGAGAAGAGAAGCGAGATGTGCGTCCCAGCCAAATAGAGAATTAGAAGATATCCAAAACCTATGTAAAAAAATGAGTTATTTCTCATAGGAATGCAAAAGGAAATAAAGCTTCAAACCCATATAATACCAACGAACAATAAATCTCTACAAAATAGGAAGACATGAAAGTAAAAGTGAAGGAAAGTACTTGGTATTTATACTGAAAATATGTTGAAGTTTGATGAAGTTCTTCAGAGCTCAGGAACACTATAACAACTTATTCTCTTGCAAACGTGTCACATAAACAAATTAGAAAGGGAAGTAAGGGAAAGGAACTATGGAAGAGAAGATAACAATATCAGAGAAGAAGAAACCACAAAGCAGCAAAACATAATTGTTCCCTCCAAAACCCCTCAAGGTTATCATATGAAAAGTAACCAAAGGGTACATGCGTAAAAGCACACAAAGGTGTAATAGTAAGTGCAGACGTTATGATAAAGAATGCATCTCGCTCCTTATTACAGCATAAGCGGCAAGTTGGGAGACTTTTGATCTGGACCTACTATATGCGAGATAGAGGCTCAATTCCTAAAGCCCCAAAGGGCCCGAGAAACCCCCTGTGACTTGACCACAGAGGTAATCTTATGTAGAATTAAAGCGTGGGATCTTGCTTATTTAACTAGCAAGCCAATGTGACTTAACCTAAAAGGAACCATCATTCTCGAGATCAACAACTCAGAGAAGTTGGCCACCACCTGAACCCAATGAATGAATGACAGATTTAACTTGCCACCATATCTACTGAAATTTATTCTGAAAATAAGATTGCCCACTAAGGAATAGCTTGAGAGAGGCCACCCCTCCCCACCAATGAAAGTGAACATCGTCCTATGAAAGGTGGTATGAAATAAGAAGCACTATAAATATATAGGCTTTTGGCCCAGGTAAGATATCTTTCTTTGAATACTTGAACTTTCTTGAATACTGAACTGACTTGAGTGTCATAGTGCCTTTGTAGGTAACCCTCTCCCTCATTCGCTCTCAAACTACCCAGATACAGAAAGTGCTGATCAACTATCTCGACAAGCCACTCGGCAAGCTTCATTGTCATATCTCCTTCTCTTCATCAACAACCTTCACTTCAGTTGTGTATGATTAGGCCCAATCCAATTTGCATTAGACTGATCATTGGTGCCATATGTAGGAATTAGAAGATATCCAAGTTAGTCCACAACTTAAGAACATTACAAAGATTGGGCAACATATGCCCAGAGATGAAAAGGAGAAGATAGTGGAAATCCTTATGAAAAATAAGGATCTCTTCACCTGGACAGCTGCCGACATGCTAGGCATTGACCCAAATTTCATTTGCCACTATCTCTCTAGATGCAAAAGCCAAACCAGTGGCCCAAAAGAAGCAAAAAATTAGTCCTGAAAAACAAAAAGTCATTGATGACAAAGTCTGAAACTTCTTGAAGCAGGAGTAATTAGAGAAATTAACTATTCCACATGGCTATCCAATGTGGCCATAGTGAAAAAAGCCAAAGGCAAGTGGAGAATGTGTATTGATTACACTGACCTAAACAAGCATTGTCCAAAGGACTCTTACCCACTTCCTAATATTGACAAACTGGTTGATAATTCTACTAGATATCAAATCCTATCTATTATGGATGCATATTCATGGCATAATCAAATCCTTATGCACCAACTAGATGAAGAAACCATAACATTTATAATAGACAATGCTACTTATTGCTACAATATGATTTTTTTGGCCTGAAAAATGTTACTACAATATATCAGCGCATGATGAACAAAATGTTCAATGAACAAATAGGTCGCATGCTTGAAGTTTATATTGACGATATGATTGTGAAAACTGTTGACACCTTGTGACATATCGAAGATCTCGAAGAAGTTTTTCAACAATTACGCAATTACAATGTGCGATTTAATCCTACCAACTGTACATTCGGCTCACCAGTTGAAATTTTTTTTGGGCTTTATGTTAACCCATAGAGGGATTGAAGCCAATCCAATCAAATGAAAAGCAGTACTGGATATGACTAGCCCAAGGAATATTAAAGAAGTGCAACAGCTGACAGGTAGAATTATAACCTTGACAAAGTTCTTCTCAGCATCAGCCCAAAAATCTTTGCCCATGTTTAGGCTCTTGAGAAAGCAAACCACTTTTGAATGGACTCCAAAGTGTGAAATGGGCTTTGCCGAAATAAAATAATAAATCATTATTGTTTATTTGGTCAAAACTCCACTCGTGTAAGAAGAATACTCTATAACACTTGAATTAGTGTTGATTTCTATATTACACTTTGATTTCATTTTTGTTTGTTTAAGTTGTTGCTTCCTTAGTTGATAGTCAACTTGCGAGTTGGCTGATTGATAAAGGCCAGTACATACCTTTCTCAATTTATCTTTTGTAATTGCTTTCATTTGATCTTACTTGAAAAAAATATTACTACTGGGTTGTATTATTAGATTGAAAAAATATTTGTACTTCAACTGACTTGGTAATATTTGAACTATATACATACAACTGTTAATCTTGTTGTCTCTCTACTGTGGTTTAATTGTTTTAAAAAATTATCAATTGAATTTTCCAAGTTACACACACTGCTAAAAAAGTCTAGGGTACGCAAATCTATTTTCATATCATTTTAGTCTAATGGGCATAAAAGGACCATATAATCCAAAGTTGAAAGTTTATAAGTTACGTGTTTAATATCAATATTGTCCTAGTTAAGTAAAAGACTTTAGTCTTGTCTAATTGGTATGTTCCACCATTGTGTTAATTCTATACTCCTTAAACTAAACAAATATTAAGATCCATGTTACTAAAAGATTTCAAAAGTTCTAGAACACGTAGGCATCCCTCTAGGTGTTCCGTTTCACATCATCGTCAAGAAGCCATTTGCCCAACATAATAATATTTTGTTGCAGTCCATGAGTAACCGCTGGAAAACATCGGTCGTGAAATCCACATTTTCTTATTGTGGTTTTGTACATGATCTCTAATGAAGTGGTGTCTAAGATTAATATATTTAGTTCTTCATCAAATTATAAGATTCTTAGTTAGGTTGATTTCACTAGCCTTATCACATATAATAGGGATGTCATCAAGTTTGAGCCCAAAGTTTATTTGTTGTTGCTTAATCTATATAATTTGAGCACAACAACTACCGACCATCACATAATCGGCTTTGGCCATGGACAATTTCACACTATTTTATTTCTTGTTATTCCATGTAACTAGTGAACAACCAAGAAAGTGGCAAGTGCTACTTTCTGAATCAGAATTGGAATTACCTACTAATGTACACGGAACCCCTTAGGGCACCATAGTCCCATTTGTGAAGTGTCTAATAGATAATTCATAATTTGTTTTATGACACTTGAGAGTGATTCCTTAGGGTTAGCTTAAAATCTAGCACATATGCCTACACTAAACATAATATTTAGCACCAAACATACCTCTCTCTCTATATAGTGATTTCTCTATACCTTCATTGTTGTCCAAAGTGTAAAATGTACTTATAAGAGTCTCAATTCCAAATTTGCTAAGAAACTTCTTGTAATATTTATCTTGATTGATGAATATCTCATCATTTTCGTGCTTGATTTGGAGAGCAAGGAACTGGTTGAGCTCCTCCATCATATATATTTCAAATTCACTTTAAATAAGATTGACAAACTCTTCACATAATTCTATAATATTAGAGCTAAAAAATTATATCATCAACATATATTTGCATAAGCAAAATGTGATCATTGTTTTTTTTAAAGAGTCGTGTTAATTTTCCCTCTTGTAAAACCTTTTTCCAAAAGAAACTTGATTAATCTTTCATACCAAGCTCTTGGAGTTTGTTTAAAATCTTTTTCCAAAAGAAACTTGCTTAATCTTATATGTCTTGCATGATTGCACACATACTCGCAACATTTGTAGTTACTCGGTGCAATGAAGCAACCATAAATATTTTTTCCAAATGAATTAGAAAGAATGGAACACAAAAATTTGCAAAAGAATCGAGATAAAAAAAGTTACTAGGATTAGAGAAACTATTTTTTGTAACTTGTTGACTTTTGTGAGAAAAGAAGTGCAAAGTCATTCACGACAAGATGTGTTTATATAGAAGTCCAATTGCAATTATAGTCGTTTATATAGAAGTTGTGATGGCTTACTCAGGTAAATTATTTATCAACATTTACTTGAGTAAATCACTTATAGTTACATGAGTAAATCATATACTTGGGTACTTGTTTTACTCGTGTAAAAATCAAGACAAAAACATCAATTCATGCCATGTTCGATCCAATTCATCTCTAAATGATTTCCAATCACTCTTATCACATGAGTGAATGTGTCTAGCCATTGTATAGCAACTTTTGTGTGTGTGTGTGATCTTCTATACATGATTGGACCATGTGAGTTTCTTTAATGCATGTTTTTGTGAACTATGAATGTGTTTCTTAAAGTGAGAGCTTAATAGTCTTCATTCTCTAAGTTTTCATACTTAATTATATATTTCTAACTATGTAAGTTTTTGTCTTGACTTGTACTCCTTTGTCTTCAAGTTTTGAGCTTCTTAGGTCTTCATTCTTCTTGACATCTTTGAGTTCAGGGTTGACTTTGTCTCTTTGAGTTGTTCTTTGCTTTAGTCTTCTTTCATTTATACTTTCATATTGAGCTCACTTGTACTTTGTTATTATCAAAACTCAAGTATTTTCACTTTCATAACCTTTAGTGTTCAATAGCATGACCCGATGGCATCCCTCATAGAAGGACTAGACAAAACTCAACTTTGATGTGGCAACCGAGATGGAGACAAGAATCACTGGATATGGAGGCCTTATAGAAGACAACAAAGGCAAATGGAAGGAAGGTTATTTCTATAATATTGGGATTTGTATTTCGATGGAAGCATAACTATAGGGTGTCATGGCAAGTTTAGAATATACATGGTCATTGGGAACAAAGAAACTTATAATGAAAGGAGACTCATTGATAATCATGTCGATACTTACCTATAAGGGTAATGCAGTTCAAGCTTAGATACAAAGTGTTTGGAATGTTCAATTTCAACACACACATTGAGAAGAAAATATGCACACAAACTAGCTCTCCAAGAATGTCACTAGCAAGAAATAATAAATATATCTCCATAACGAGCTTTCATAAGACACTTTCTAACTTTAACGCAGATCATGTACGAGTTGAAAGATTCAGACTTGTCTACTTTCCTTTGTTGCTTGGGCTATTGCCCTCCTTGGTTATTAAAAGAACTACAAGCTTCTATTGTTTACCAAAAATAAAAAATAAAATGGTAGATTTTAATTTTGGGTAAAAGTAATATTCATAATTATTATTTTTTCCCGGTGGTACATCAAATATTTTTGCTATATTCTTTAATTGTTTTTTGTTTAATTTATTTACGAAAAAAAGACAACATGAAATTGATTAAATAGGTCAAACTAGTAAAGTTCGAATTGCACGACGATGTCACTAGAGACAAATACGATGAGTTGTAAAAAAGAGTTAGGAGTTAAAGAAATTTAAAAGAAGAAAGGAAAGTGAAGGTGAAGGTGAAGGGTGGGGATGGAAATATTTATATGGATTGGGGTTGGGTTGAGAATCGTGTTACGTATAAGATAGCATGAGAATTTTTTAATGTACTTCAGGACCACCGTGATCCTTCAGTTCAAAAATTGGTACATGTATTAAATTTTTTTCTTCTCTTATCTCTTCTCTCTCCTCAACTTTTTTTTTCACTCAGTCCCACCAAATTTTTTTGGTTTGGGACTACTGTAACTTCGCTCGCTAGCACGTGACGAGCGTTTCTTTCGTGATTCCAGAGTACACTACCAAATTTTTCTAGTCTGGGACCACTATAACTTCGCTCGCTAGCACGTGACGAGCGTTTCTTTCGTGATTCCAGAGTACACTACTTTCTGTCAAAAAAGGAATAGAAAGAAAAATATAAAAAAAGAGAAGAATTTAAGAGTAATATTTTTTATAAAAGAAAAGAAAAGCACCAAATTTTTTTGATAGTCCGAAACATTTTAAAAATTTCCGCGTGTAAAATCCTAGTAGAACTTCTTGTTCCACGTATCAAGTTATAACTCGTAAGTGGAACAATAATTTCCAACTTGTAAAGTGGAACAATAATTTTCAACACGGGCTACAACATGATAGCTTGTATTTTTTTTTTTATATAATTCGTATTGATAAAGACGAGTTTGCTTCTCTAGATGACACGTATAAAGTGAGATATCACTTTAATAATATCTTTTCCACGTGTACCATTTTACAAATTTTTTCTTTTGTCTTTTTTTTTTTTGTAAGCTTCTTTTGTCTTAATTTGTACTTGAATGGCAAAAAGGCCAATACAATAAAAAAAAATTATTGTATTATTATATGAATATTTTATGATGTTATTTCACTCTTTTCCTTTACTCTCTAAATTAGGAAAGTGCTAAGGAAATTAGCAATAAATAAGTCATATTTGTTTCATTTCATTTCATACTCTCGAAATGAAAAAAAGAAAAGAATAAAGATATTCAATAAAATAGAATAAAATTTATTCCAAAAAATATGTAATACTAAATAAAACCTTGGATGCATGAAAAAATCACAATAGTATGTCTTATTATTATTTAAATTGTGTTATTAAATTTATAATTGTATACATCAGAAAAACGTCGAACTGCATCTTAGGCTAAATAGCAGCATTTTAATGATAAAATTTAAATTTTGAAGAATTGTTATTTATATTTGGGAAAGCAATTTTTTATTCAACTTCCCAGGTGTGCTCTTCATCGTTATCCGTACACACGTTCGTCAATGTTTATGAGCCACATGCTTAATCCCATCACACATAGAAAAACAGAAACCATTGGCGTCATCTATCTCTCTTGTCTTGGCTGCTTTATTATTACTACGTTCACTTTTTTTTTTTTTTTAAGGAAATGTTTAAATTATATTTTCTTATTTTAAAAATTATACTCTAAGGATTTAAAAAATTAAATAAATTTTGATCATTCCTTTTATTAAATTACCAATAATGCTAAAAGTATAAACAACCCAAATTTTTCTGGGATAGGTTATTCTATCTACCTTTTTTCTACCTACCTTTGTCTATCACCCTTTAACACCGTTAGATCAGAATCTCAATAGGAATATGAAAGAGAAAAAAAAATATAGTTGAGATTCTGATCTAATGGTATTGAAGAGTGATAGACAAATGTAGGTAAAGAAATGATAGATAGAATAACATATCCCAATTTTTTGAAACATGTATATGTTTATTGAGAAAAGATATTTTTACTACTAAAATTTTCTACTACTAACTTACTACCTATCTAATCACCATTGAATCAAAGAGGGAGAATGCTAAAAAGTTTTTGAAAAAAAGAGAAAATGTTGATCCAATGGTGATTAGATAGGTAGTGAGTTGGTAGTAGAAGATTTGGTAGTAAGAATATCCCTCATCAAGTTAGATTAAAATAAAGAATGCATTATAGAGAAAAATATATATAATTTTCCAAAATAAAAAATAATGAATTTATTTTACCTTCATTTTTATTATCATTGTTATTACGTTGTTTGTAAGCATCTCAACACATGATATTTTTGTGCTTTTAATTAATTAATTATTATTATTTATTTTTTTATAACAAAATTATTAAATTTTATATTATAGATTTAGATGTTACTAACTTTGAAAGATACCAAAACACAGAGTGTTTGCTTTATTAATGTTGATGTTTCTCTTTTATTTTGTTTTCATTGCCCCCACCTCTTTATCTATGCAATCTGTTCTGTGCTCTCTCTGCACGTTTTCTGTTCTTGTTTGCAGTGTCATTGTCCATGTCTTCAGCCAGAGCAAGAGTCTCTGTCTGGTAGACCGTTGTTTCTCTCATTGCTTACACCCTTACCCTTCTCTCTCTCTCTCTCTCTCTCTCTCTAAGCTAGCATTCTTGAGCTTGGAGCCTTGAAAGGATGGAACTTTCCTCAATCTGTTCCAAAACTTGAAACTTTTGGAATCATGCATTAATGGGGTTGAAGGCAAGGGTCACCTAATCCAATTCTCAATTCTTTATACCCTGCAAGTTTTTGTTTTTTGTGTGTATGTATATGTACTTTTTGGTTTTAGTACTATAGGTTCTTGGTGAAGGGCTATAAACCCCAAAGTTACAAACTTTGGGGTTTCATGCTCTTTAAGCTTTATTTTTGTTTTTCTTTTCTCTTCTGGGTCTTGGAAAATGTCAACTATTCAGATGTCTCATGTGGATTTGGAGCAAGGAAGAAGTCACCACCGTTCTGTGACTGGAAGTGATGTGAGTGTGTGCTTCTCTGATGCTGATGATGGTTCCTGCTATTCCCATTTCTATTCAACAAATGGTGGTTCATATGATGATTACAACTTTGATTGTGGTTCTGATCCTGAGGTTGGGGGTGATGCTGATTATGGGAGGGCTTCTTCTGTTACTGATTGTTCTGTGGAGGTGGAAATTGAAAATGGGGTTCCTGAAATTAAAGTGCATTTGGCTAAAGTGGAGAGGGATTGTAGGATTTGTCACCTGGGTTTGGAGAGTGATAGTCAGGAATCTGGAGTTCCCATTGAATTGGGTTGTTCTTGTAAGGATGATTTAGCTGCTGCTCACAAGAACTGTGCAGAAACATGGTTCAAGATTAAGGGGAATAGGTGAGTATTAAAATCCAATCTTTCCTTATTTGGATTGTGGAACTTTATTCTCATGCTAAACTTTCATAGCTTTTAACTAGTCATGTCATGTCTCCTAGCTGCCCAAAAATTTCACAATTACTGACATTTGATGTTTACATATAAGATATGATATTAATTATCATAGAGTAGAAAAATTCTGAACTGGAATTGAAGTGTTTAGTTGGCAATTTAAGTTGTGTATAGTTTAATTAAATGTTGAATACAAGTTTGAAGAACATGATGGAAAATGTACTTGGATGCTCATTTAGAGCGTTTAAGGAACTGGACTTAAAGGAGGCAGGGTCCATTATTTCTTCAAGAGAGGGTAAAGTTATAGAAGATTAGGTTATTTAAAGAAGATTATTGAAAAGGAAAGGCTTAAAGCATTAGCCAGTCTCACTGATTCGCTGACATGTTTAAAAGCACAGTGGGATTCCTTGTTGCTTTGTCCCTTTTCTGAAATTTAGGAATTTTCATATTACTTCTTTTTCATTCTCTTTATCACAATCAAAGTGGAGATTTGACGCCTTCAGCCTTGTGTTGATGTATTCAATATTCATTTTTCATGGTGGATGCTTATATTTTGCTGATGTGCCACCTTGGATATCATAACAAAAAAGTTAAGGATCATTCATAATTTGCTCTTTTGTGATGCATGATGACATCTAACTTTTAGTTTGCGTAATTGTTTTGATTACCACAAGATAACAAGTGTCCAGATCCTAGTTGAAGTACTTTTGGGGTAAAATATTTTCGTACTTTACGTTAGGTTCAGCAGTGTCACTTGTAGTTAGTAGAACAGTTATAACATGGACTCATTGCCACTTTGCTAATCCCTGATTTTAATTCAGTCCATGAATTCTTAACCAAAGTAGTGCTATAATTTTTCTCTGCTTTTCTGAAAACATGGTAGGGGGCCCTATATTATTGATGGAATAGCTGTTCCCCACGTAATTCCATCCATGTTCATGATTAATGGCTAAATTAAATTTCAACAATGAAACAGAATTTGATTCTGTTCTCTTCTTTAATATATCTATTGATGCTTTACTTTTATTGGTTGAAAATATTTCATAATGCTATCTTTTTCTTTGTTTATGGGTTTTCAAAAAGCATCATGGTTTATCATGTGATACTTTGCCATTGTCCCAAAGACAATAATGGATTTGTAGAAGTAAGGTATCAAGTGGGGCTTGGGCTAACTAGAACTTAAAAGTAACCTCTTTGCTATGACAACTTAGTGGAAACACATATATTAAATGACAATACACTTCATTAAATTTGAATAAAATTTCTTCATTGCAAGAGTGAAGGAATAATTTCCCCAACCCTCAAGTCATGGATCAACTGACAGAGAGTTATTCCAGCTTAACTAGTGATCTCGAGTTCAAGTGTTGGGTATGCAACTGTGTTAAAACTTGATAGGAAGAGTTATGCCGTCCTTGTGGTCCTGGCTTGAACCCGGATTTGTCGACACTTGTTGGCGGTCCGATACCACGTGATTTATACAAAAAAATAAAAATAAAAAAAATTGCTCCATCCTTCCACTATTTCCACATTCAACTGAATGAGTAGAAAACTTAAGGGTTTGGATATAATAATTTTCAAGTTCATGGTTGTTGACAATGTAGCCTTTTCTATCCTATCTTGTTTTTATCATGCATTTTCAATGCTATGTTAGTTCTTGGTTTGCTTGTTTATTTTTTATTTTATCAATAGGTTTGATGGGATTTATCATATCTACTTTCTTCAAGTCATGTAACTATATAATTATAATTATAGCAATTTATCTGAACACCTTTCTCTTCAATTATATTTTTCTAATTATTTTTTTCTGTTTGTTTAAATTTTAATAGGACCTGTGAAATTTGTCATTCTGTTGCACTGAATGTTTATGGTGGAAATGAGGACACAACAGAGACTTTGAGTGACAGCAACAATGCTACTGCAGCACCAGCAGTCTCAACACCTTCTCCTTCATCAGAAACTAGAAGATTTTGGCATGGCCATCGCTTCCTGAATTTTCTGCTTGCTTGTATGGTTTTTGCATTTGTCATATCATGGCTTTTTCACTTCAATGTGCCACCATCATCTTAAGCTCCTGCATAGTTTCTTTTATAATTTAAAAGAAAAGTGAAAGCTGATTGGCGGGGGCAAAATAGAGAAAGATGATAAGAAAAGAAAAAGAAGAAAAAAAAAAAGAAAAAAAAAGAGAGGAGAAACCGCAATCTTTTATCCAAAGAGATTGTTTCTTAAGAGAACTAATGCTCTTACATATTGAGGCTTTATATATAACATCTTTTTCTCTATGCAAGCAAACTGCTTGTTATTTCTGTTGTAGTTGGACTTGACAACGCTTTCTTATGTAGACAAAAATCTTATAAGGTGAGCTTGTCACTAATGTTTAAAAAACTTCTTATTCTTATTCTATCTTTCAAAATCGATGTGATTTATGGACAAATATCAAATGTATATTATAATATATTGTTGCTCCAATACTTTTTCCTGCATGATGATTTTGTTTCTATTAGTTTATGGGTTAAATGTTTCTCAGGAGATAATTTTTTCTCCTACACACATAAAAAAGTGTATGGGACCTATGTTGTTGGGTCATGTGAAGAGAAAAAGAAAACATGGGTCCCACATACTTTTATGTGTGTGGAGATAAAATTATCTCTTATAACATGAGAAACACTAATCTTATATATATATATAGGGTCAGGATCATTTTAAACCAGTATAATTTACACTTTCAATCTTATCCGTTGATTTCAGTTATATCTAATGGCTCGAACTTTTTAGTAATGTGAGTCATTTGATGCAAGTGGATCAATGGTCAAGATTGAGGGTAAAACTTCTAACTCTTACACCGGTGTAAGGATTTCATGCCCTATATATATATATATATATATATATATATGGGATTAATAACAATTATGTTGCAGGAATACAATTCCTATCATGCGAGACTAAGGACAAAATAAAAATTGTCTCTTTTGATTTGTTATATATATAGGGCTTATCGTTTCTTAAGCTACTTGAGATAATTTTATCTCCGGCTACTAAATCATAACCGTACAAAGATGGATCAATGGTGATAAAGGAAGAGAGAGAAAAAGTAAATTATAACCATTCAAAGGTGAGTCGATTAATGTAAGAAAAGAAATAAACAAAACGACGTAGTTTAAGGTGGCCTAAAATAATATTGTCTCAAGTTGCCGGAGAAATATTTCTGCTATATATATATATATATATATATATATATATATATATATATATATATATATATATATTTCTGCAGCTGCTGTGCGTGCAGTAATCAAATACTTGTCATATATATATATATATATATATATATATATATATATATGTATGAAAACATTAAATATGGAGAATCATAACCATACACATCATTAATGTACGTAAAACGACTGTAGAAATGATTTTACTATATATATATATATATATATATATATATATATATATATATATGGGTTTATGTTTTATTATGTCACATAAGAGAATAATTTTTCTTACACACACATGAATAGTTCCAAATCATCTTTTTACTCTCTTTTTTAAAGTACAAGTGGATCCCACATTGGAAATTGTATCTATGGTTGGAGATATATTTTCTTATGTAACATAAGAAAAAATAAACCCAATATATATATACATACATATGTGAAAGCAGTCAAATACTTGTCATATATATACGTGAAAGCATTAAAGGTGAGGAATCATAATCATACATTTATCGTTGTTGTACGTAAAGCGGTTGTAGAAGTGATTTTACCATATATATATATGGGTTTTATATTTCTCATTTAACATGAGAATTCAAACTTTCCTACACACCCTTCGATTTCCATGCTGACATGGGTCCTACATCTAATTTTTTCTAACACATGGGTCCCACATGCTTTTTATCTCTACAACATAAGATTTCAATTCTCATTTAACATAAGAAATATAAAACCCTATATATATATGGGAAAAAATATTTCTACCACCACTTTAGATAAGTTTATCTACAGCTACCCAAAAAATACTTCATTTTGATTAATGAAGGGTGTTTATGTAATTTTAGGTTAATTAATGAAGAGTGTTTCAGTATGATAAAAAATAAACAAAATTACATAAACACCCTTCGTTAATTCACCTAAATTACCTCAACACCTTTCATTAATCAAAACGACGTAATTTTTGGGTAGCTGTAGATAATATTATCTAAAGTGGTTGTAGAAATGTTCCCCCCCCACACACACACACACACACATATATATATATATATATATATATATATATATATATATATATATATATGGGCAGGATATTCTTACACCGGTGTAAGAGTTAGAAGTCTTATACTCAATCTTGATCATTGATCCACTTGTATCCAATGGCTTACGTTATTTAAAAATTAGAGCCCTTAGATATAAGTGAGATTAATGGACAAGATTAGGAGTGTAACTTACACTGGTGTAAAATGATCCTGACCCATATATATATATATATATATATATATATATATATATATATATATATATATATATATATATATATGGCAAAAGTATTTCTACAGCAACTTTAGATAAGCTTATCTACAATTGCTATTTTTAACTATGTTCTCCCGGGAGAACATAATTATGACATTAAAGTTGCTCTTTTCTCTCTCTCTCAACGTCAGCAAAAAAGTTCTTAAAAGTAAATGAGGAGAGAGAAAAAAGAGCAACTTTAACGTTATAACTATCTTTTCTCGGGAGAACATAGTTAAAAATGTCAACTGCAGATAAGCTTATCTAAAGTTGTTGTAGAAATGTTTATATATATATATGTATATATATATGTATACGGTTTTATGATTTTCATTTAACATGAGAATTCAATCTTTCCTACACACCATTTGATTTTCGTGCTGATATGAGTCCCACATATAATTTTTTCTAACACATGGGTCTCACATGTTTTTTATCTCTACAACATGAGATTTGAATTCTCATTCAATATGAGAATTATATAACCCATATATATATATATATATATAGGGTTATGTTTATCTCATTTTACCTGAGATAAACAACTTTCCTACACTCACAAAAGGGATTGGGTCTCTCTTATAATTTCATTTCTACAACATGAGATAATTTTTTTCCTACAACATAAGAAAAATATTTCTCATATATACATATATATGGGAAAAACATCTATCCTTTTAAAGGATATAAGTTTATATCCTTTTAGATCCTAATTTTTGATTTCCGTCCATCAATGGTTATAATTTATTGGATTAAAATTAATAATAAATTTGGCCCATTAAGTTTGACCCAATAGAATATAATCGTTGATGGACGAAAATCAACGGTTATGATCTAAAAAGATATAAACTTATATCCTTTAAAATGACAGATGTTATTCCCCATATAAATTATGGGTTATATTTATCTCATTCAACATGAGATAACTCATTTTCCTACACACACATAATAAAGGTGGGTCCCATTTTTATTTTATTTTTCTCCAATCATTTGTGGGTCCCTCTTATTATTTTGTTTCACCAAAACCTTATCTACATCAACATAAGAAAAATATTTTGCATATATTATTCCGCATTGTTTTTGGGTGGAGATAACAAAAGGACCCACTCATAAATGGAACGAAGGAAAAAGAGTCTGCACACGTATTAAATTTCAAACTGGTCATGATCATTTGTCTAGTAAGGGGCATTTAGTACGTGAATAAATTTTAGATTCTCAAAAAACTGATATTGAGAATATTATTCACCCATGTTTTATAGAAGGATTGTGAAAATATTTCTGAAAAAATTAGATTTCCAGTATTTATTTTTGTGAAGCATTTTCCCATCGAAGAATAACATCGGGTGGGTTGTATTTATGGATTCCCATCCCGTGGGAAAATATTCCAAAAATTCCCTTTCTTCAAATGCCACTAATCCCTTTTCATCACCACATTGCTAGCGTCGAACTATGCCACTTCATCTTCTTCTCCGCCTTGCACCTATCTTCCAAAACCCCGACCAACCACCTTCTCCTCGGTGCATCACCAAAACACCATCACCGCCCACCCTTCTTGTCCTTTCACTGAGCCAAACCCTTCCCCTCCGACCCACGACGTTTGGGATCTTATTGAGTTGCCTAAAGGTGCGAAACCCATTGGTTGTAAATGGATATTTAAAACCAAAAGGGATTCAAATGGCAACATTGAAAGATATAAGGCACTTCTAGTTGCAAGAGGTTTCACTCTTAAAAAAGGCATGGACTATAAAGAGACTTTCTCTCCGGTTTCTACGAAGGACTCTTTTAGGACAATAATGGCGCTTGTGGCTCATTTGGATTTGGAGCTACATCATATGGATGTAAAGACAGCGTTTCTCAATGGTAACATTGATGAGACAATTTATATGGTGAAACTAGAAAACTTTGTATTGGGAGATTCAAAGTCTATGGTTTGCAAATTGAAAAAGTCCATCTATGGCCTTAAGCAAGCTTATTGTTAATGGTACCACAAATTCCATCAGGTTATTATCTCCTATGGCTTTGAGGTGAATTTAGTGGAAGATTGTGTGTATCATAAGTTCAGTGGGAGTAAATTCATATTCCTGATACTATATGTTGATGATATCTTACTTGCCAGTAGCGATATAGGCTTATTGCATGAAACCAAGAAACTTCTCACTAAAGATTTTGAGATGAAGGACCTTGGTGATGCATCTTTTGTCTTAGGAATACAAATACTTTGAGATCGCGCTCAAGGTATCCTACGGTTATCACAAAAGGCCTACGTTGAAAAGATTTTGGATAGATTTGACATGAAGGATTGTACGTCAGGAGATATGCCCATATCTAGGGGAGACAAGTTTAGTCTCGCCCAATGCCCTAAAGGTAAGCTTGAGATGATAGAAATAACAAAGGTACCTTATGCTTCGGAAGTAGGAAGCCTTATGTATGCCCAAGTTTGTACTCGCCCTGATATAGCATTTATAGTGGGAGTGTTAGGAAGATACTTGAGCAATCCAGGAATGGATCATTGGAAAGCAGCTAAGAGGGTTATGCGGTATTTAAAGAGAACAAAAGATTATATGCTTACATATCGGAGGTCAGATGAATTAGAGATCCTCGAATATACTGACTCTGATTTTTCTGGATGCCAAGATAGTAAAAAATCCACGTCAGGTTATGTCTACATGTTGGTTGGAGGAGCTATTTCTTGGAAGAGTGTTAAACAGACACTCGTAGCTTCCTCTACTATGGCCGCTGAATTTGTAGCTTGTTTTGAGGCATCCAACCATGGGGTATGGCTGCAAAACTTTGTCACAAGGCTGCATATAGTGAGTGGTGTTGAAAGGCCACTGAAGACTTATTGTGACAACAGGTCAGCAGTGTTGTACTCCAACAACAACATAAGCTCTTCAAAACCGAAGCACATCGATATAAAGTTTCTGGTTGTTAAAGAAAGAGTTCAGAGTAGTCAGATCTCCATAGAACACATAAGGACGAACTCCATGCTTGCGGATCCGCTTACCAAAGGCTTAGTGCCTAAGGTCTTTCACGAGCATACTGCTCATATGGGTGTTGTTTTCTTCGATGACACTACGGTTTAGTGGGAGTTCTTTATGTTGGTGTTCTATGTAAATAAATAAATGAAATACTCTTATGTTTGTTTTCTGCAGAATAAAGAATTCAATGTTATTTTCTCTTTGAATGTATTATATTTTGTGCTTGTGTTTCTGCTTTGTGTATGCAGAAAATTTAGGATTGATCTCATAAAGATTAAAGTAGGACCAGTTGGAAATAGGCATGGTAAGATCACATTGCATGTAATTTCCATGCCACTCATCCATACTTGATCTATGTCATTGAATATATTGTTGCGATGATCATGGAAGGTTTAGTTACGCTTGAAAGTGACAAAAGCCGCCATGATCTCATATTGATATAGGAGGTGGACCAGATTGTATCTAAGGAGGAATCTAAAGAAAAATAGCATACAGTTGCGCACTAAAGATATATGATATAATTATCTCAAGTTAATATGTGGCCCAAGTGGGAGATTGTTAGGAAATTATATTTTCTAATAATCATTGTGGGCTACATATTATATTAATAATTATATTGTGTTATATATTGGGTAAATTAAAGTGATCAGTTAAATATTCCCAAATAGATTCCTAAGTGAGTATGGGCTGAATGAGTGGATACCGGTGTTTGGCCAACTAGGTATAATGAGAGCTTATTGGCCCAATAATAAAATAAAAACACTATAAGGGTTATGGTCCCCAAGACGTCAAACGACAACCCTAGTTTATCTTCCCCATCAAGAGAGAGACGACACACTAAGGAATTCGGTTTTAGAGTGATTTGACTGAGGAAGACTACAAACCCCCAAAAGACAAGATCAAAGTTATTCCGCTGCAATGGAGATAGGTATACCTCCACCTTTATGTTCTTATTTCTTTATGATTTGGTATGATGGAGCTTGGCTTGTAGGTGATAGTTATCACCAAAAGGTTTAAAGGAATTAAAAAAATCCCAACAGTCCTTAATAGAAAGGAAAGCTACAATTCCAACATTAAGAAGGATCAACAATGGAGTTAGTAAAAGAAAGTAGAGGGAAAAGCCTGTAAACAAAGCTCATTTTCCTCTCTCATATTCTGCATTCAAGTGAGATGAAACCCTCTTGTGTAAGTTGAAGATGGTGGCAAACCTCATTTTCAATTCCTTCATCATCCTTGTAACCACTCTTCTCTAATATTTCATGTAGGGCAGTAAGGTCCAATCTCAAACAAGCTTCACCAAAAGGTGTCAATGACAATGGTTTTGTTGAGGGTGCAGCTTCATGCCGGAGACCCATCAGAACATATGAGGCCACCTATTCTGGGTAGTTAAAGGAAATAGAAAATGAATAGGAAATTTGGACAAAAGATAGCCTTAGATGAAAATTAAAAAGAAGAGAAAGAGCAAGGGTCGTGGATGAAAAGGAGCAGAGGAAAAGTTGTGCTAGATAGTATAAAACAAAGGGAATTTTCCAAAAAAGAAGCTCTCGGATCATCTTCTTCTCCATCCTCTTTAGGTGAAAGTTTTCTTTTGTCTACTTCGTTTTCTTCTTCAGCTCATACATTTGCAACACATGTTTCCATTTTTCTACTGATTCTCAGAGTTACTACTTGAAATCACCACACTCATCTCTGTTGGATTTCTTTTCTGTTGAATTTTCTTTTGTTATTTTTTTTTATTCTGAATATGTAACGGAATTCATAATATGTTTCTTCTGTATTTCATTTTCCACTATGCCTTCTGAGCTAATTTCTTTTAGGAATGGAAAACTGTATTACCCACATGTGTAATTTGAATATTGGTTTTTCCTTATGCAATGAGATTTTGTTGTTTTGGTTTTAAATGTTTTGAATAAAAGGAATTGCATTGGCAATGGCAAGTGACTTGAACAATTCCATTGTCTTAAGACACTGAGCCAAGATTCAGATTACAAAGTGGGGAATCGGTAAATCTGTTCTTGCTTTCTTATTCAGTGTCCCTTTGATTTTAATATTTTTTGTTATTGAGTGTTCATTTTCCTTCCTTGGAATTTAAAAAAAAATGTAGAACAAAATATTTACATTTTTGAAAGTTTAATTCCTTTTATTCCACAACCATTCCTGATAAATTGTTCCTATGAGCTCTCGTTCCTTATGAGTAAGGAAGAACCAACCGTGTATAACGATGGGAGGAATTGGTTTGAGTCAACATATAATTTAGCCGTGTAAACACAATACATGTATTTGAGGGGGAAGGATTGGCCAAATTGAAATTCCAAGCTAACATTAACAATTACATTGATGTTCCTCAATCACTATTTATACTTGTAAATACATAGATTTTACCGATTACATTTCTTTTAATCAAACCCAAAGTAACTTTCCATATGGGTGTGATAACGGGGACATTATACTCCCAAATATTACTTGAAGATATGCATTTGTGTTTGTGCAATCATCTTTGAAATTTTTCTTAAGTGATCCGCACACCAACATATATGTTCTTGGATGGTCCTAAATTATATTTTTTATCCTAGCCCAATTCTTGCAATTTGTTAATAAAAATGATACAAGAAAATAAAAAAATAAAAAATCAAGAAAGAATTTTGAATCAAGTATCTTAATGACAATTTGGAATGCTAATTTTGGATTGGATCAAAGATCCCTTGTATTTTGTTTTTAAACTACATGAATCTGAATCCTTCAAAATTATTTCACGTTTGGTAAAATGTTAATGAAAGACAACGTTATCTTGTTCATGGCATTTATTTTAATTTTATTTTTATATATTTCAATCGGTTCATCGTTTCGTGGCTAGTCTGATTCGGCGCTGATCCCTTCTGACGGTGTTATCTTGTTCATGGCATTTTGTAAGGTAAGGTATCCTTCGGCCGTAACCGAAGACTAATCCCCATCGAGCACTGTCGGACCATTTCGGGGGCGGCTCTCCCAAATCTTTTTTTTCCCAGGACTCGAACTCGAGACCTCTGGTTAAGGGGCTCAGGCTCCTTACCACATGTGCCAAAGGAGTTTGTTGTCTTTGCGTTTTCTTTCTTCTTCTTTTCTCTTAATTTATTTAATAAAATAAGCGTTTTCCGTATTTTTTATTTTAAAAGTTAAAAGTCAAAATATAAAATAAAAACAACTTAGATATGGTCCTTAAATTTGATTTTAAAAACTAAAAAACAATTATAATTTTTAGAATTATTTTTACAAAATAGGCGTTATTAAATAGATTTTTAAATTTTTTTCTGAAAATTAAAACACTGTTTTTAAAAACAAAATTCAAACAAGCCCATGGCTTTCGTGATTCACTGTTTTTATAATTTATTGCTTTCGCTTTTGCAATATACAAAATTTGTAATCTACTACTTTTGCAGTTTATGAGTTCATGTAGCCTTTGCAATTAGTAAGTTCTCACATTTTACATCCGCTAAACAGGAGAAAACCTACAGTACTATTGTTGTAGGTACATCTTTATTATAAGGGGAAAGTTTTTGGAATATGAAGGAAATTATAAAAAAGTTGTGTTAAGGTGGTAAAAAAAATTCACTTTAAGTAAATAAAAATACCAAATTCGGTATATCGCCTAAATTTCCGCTTAATTAATAGGAGGAGATATTATCATTAAGAGTAATAGATGATCGAAAGGAGAAAATAGTAAATATACAATAATTTAAAGATCTTCCATGCAATTCCACTGAATTTGAGAGAGAGCGCTTTCATTGGCAAAACACACTTTGTAATATGAGAACTTTTTTGTCATCTTTTTCAGCCTTGTGATATTTGAGTTATCTAGTTTTTGCACTAGGCTAATTTTATATATGGGAGTGTAACAAACAAAATATTTCTACAAAAATAAAACTATATATATATATATATATACATACATATATATATATATATATATATAGAGGTAGGATCCTTTAACACTAATGTCAAATTTTAAATTTGACACATCATCTGAGAGCTGTTAGATCAAATGGTGTCACATGCTTAAAAATCAAAGTCGTTGATCTTTTTGATCTAACGGCTCTCAGATGAGGTATCAAATTTGAAATTTGACACCGATCTCAAAGATCTCACCTCATATATATATATATATATATATATATATATATATATATTATTCCGCATTGTTTTTGGGGGGACATAACAAAATGACCCACGAGAAAATGGAAAAGATGGAAAAAGAACCTCCACGCGTATCAAATTTCAAACCGGTCATGATCATTTGTCCCGTAAATGCAATGCAGAAAACCAAAAAAATTTCAAAAAATCATAATAGACGAAATTGAATGCCAAGCTTGACAAAACTACCAAAAAAAAAAAGCGTAAAATAATGCTTAAGATAGCAAAAGAAAACTCTATACAATTTTTCAATTTTTATTTTTTCTGGCTTCCATGTTAGTCCCATCTTTGAGAGTTTCTTGGGCATCATTTTCCATTCTAAGGCTGAAAAGACAAGCAGCTTGAAGATACAAAGCTGTAGGCCACTCAGGAGATACCACTTGGGCTTGCATAGCATCCCCTAGAGCTTCTTGTGGCATGTCATTCATCAAATAAGATAAGCAGCGCCTTGCATACACTGTAGGTGACACCATTGTCCCTCCATCTATGAACTAAAATAACAAAAACAAAAGCATATAAGAAAATGAGAAGGGTTATACTCGCAATTTTTTATTTTTTACAAACTATATTATGTCTTACCGGTAAGACTTCGTTTAAGGGTGTCTTACCAGTAAGACATACTGTAGTTTGTAAATAAAAAATATGTTAACATAACTTTCCCCTAAGAAAATTATGCACATCATGGCTCCATGCTGGAAGAAGGAAAACACATGCACATCATCAACTAAATCAAAGGGATTAAAACACGCTTTTGGATAATTAGGAAAATAGAGTGCAATATCATAGTTATAAGTAATCATTTCAATCCAAAATCTTAAATTTGTAAGTAATCTCTAGATTAGACTTTTCTAACATGTCCTCTCATATAAGAGTTTGTCGGACTTGAAGAGTAAATAATACATAGGAGTACAGGACCATTTACCTGTGTTAAGAAGTTCCATAATAATTATTTATTTATTAATAAAATGAAGACGGTGAAGTTAGTCACAAGCTTTGATATCATATAAAGTAATAATTTCAACCGAATAATTTAAGATTGTGAGTGATATGTACGTTAATAATTTTATATTAGACTTATCACAGCAATATTAACAACATCCAATTTAAGCAATAGTCCTTAAAAGGCTCTTACTTGTGTGTAGCAGTCAATAGCAGTTACAAAGTCCTTAGCTCTAAAAGCATTATCTCCACGCTTCTTTACATTCAAGGTCTCCTGCATTTGACTGGTCCATAATTGAAAGGAAAGCTACAATTCCAACATTATAAGAAGGATCAACATTGGAGTTAGTAATAGAAAGTAGAGGGAAAAAAGTGTGTAAACAAAGCTCATTTCCCTCACTTTTATACGGGACACTGACCAAAGTATCACATTTGGACAAAAAAATTATCAGACTGCCACGCTAATAGTGAATTTTGCCAAAATGCCACGCGGCATAATTCGCTACACAGTGTAGCGAATTATGTATGCAAGTAATTCGCTACACAGTGTAGCGAAATATGCCACGTCAGGATGCTCCGAACCAAAAAATATCATGTCCAAAATTGTTGAAATTCGCTACATAGGGTAGCGAATTTCAATAATTTTGACACATGGCACTTTTTGGTTCTGACGTGGCATATTTCGTTACACAATTACTTGCATGCATAATTCGCTACACTGTGTAGCGAATTATGTCGCGTGACATTTTGACAAAATTTACTATTGGTGTGGCAGTCTGGTAATTTTTTTGTCCAAACGTGACAAAATGATCACTCTCCCCTTTTATACTGTATTCAAGTGAGATGAAACCCTCCGGCGTAAGTTGAAGATGGTGGCAAACCTCATTGGCAATTCCTTCATCATCCTTGTAACCACTCTTCTCTAATATTTCATGTAGGGCAGTAAGATCCAATCTCAAACAAGCTTCACCAAAAGGTGTCAATGACAATGGTTTTGTTGAGGGTGCAGCTTCATGCTTGAGACCCATCAGAACATATGAGGCCACCTACTCATATACTATCCAAATGAGAAATTATAGTCATCCTAAGATTGGTATAAAACATTTCACACATTGCTTTACAACTAAGAAGCACCGATACTCCTTAAATTTTTTTCCAACGTATCGGATACGCATATCGGAAACGTATCTGACACCTATTGTATGGTAATCGACATCTTGGATCAACGTATCGAAAACGCTGTATCGGTACTTCATAGCTTTACAACAAGTATAATACTTTAGTAATTAAATATATATCAACATTTGCATAGTCCTAAACTATGTGTAAACAACCATCACATACTTAAAACTTCAATCCACTTTAGTGATAATCAGTCGTCTAAAGGAACACAACAATTGGCAAAGGATGATTAAAGTGATAAAAAAACCAGGTTTATAAATCAGGGAAGAATATGTATAGCAATTAATGTAGATATTATCAAAGCTTATTTATCATTTGCGGGGTTTACCTCTGTTTCTTTCTGAAGTGACATGAGAGAAGCAACTAGAGACTTTGCATTTGGTCTCTCACGAGCTTCATATTGTAAACAACGAGAAGCCAAACGAACCAACTCAGTTCCATCATCCTTTGAAAAGTGACCCTCTAAGGCAGAATCCATCAACATCAAAAAGTTTTTGCCACGAATCAGGTCAAGTGCCTGCAAATGAAGAGAAGTGAATGCTGAGAACATCAAATATTTTGTACTGCATTTAGTTTGGTACATCAAACATCAAATACTTGCACTTCATTAATGTCCATTCTGCATGAACGTTAAAGATTTGGCACAGATGTTACCACTGAGAAGTACTATTTTGCAACTTGAAATAGATCTGAGTAACTAACTAATTGACAACATGACTACTATACTAGAAGAATGCTGAAGAGTATAGAACACTGTCCTTTCTATCAACTCTTTGAATATTAGTAAAAAAAAAGCCCAAATTGGAGTTCAACATACCAAATATACTATCCCTTAACTTTTCTATAGTTCAACACACACAAACACACACACACACACACACACACACACACACACACACACATATGATTAGTATATACCACAAGCTGAATGTGTATTCTTAATTATATCAGTATTAACATTCTTGTCCAAAATCAATGGTCTGAAGATCACATATGAAGTTACAGTTTGTTCAGGACTAAACTATTGAAGAAAAACTTACATGGCTTGGGGGAATATGTTTACCACTCAAGAGATCTAGCAACAGGGTTCCAAAACTGTAAACCACGCTCTCTTGTGTCACTCTACCTGCGTATAAACCGAAATGTATCTGTCACATACCAATATATGCAAACTGATCCCACATATGTTTCCATCACCATGCTTCCAATTTGAGAGAGATCATAAAAAGAAGGGTTATCCTTTTTTTTTAGTTGACGAAGCAAGAAAAAAAATTGTAAGTTGTCTTTTACAAGATGAATTTCAACATAAAATTTCCATATAACAAAGCCAGTATTTACATTCCTAAAACTGAAAAAAGCAATTAATCAACTTTTTTATACTTTTTCTTCTAATCTTATTCCAACTTATTTGCAAAAGTGGTATGTAAAATTAAATGCAGGCCCTCTTTATGATGCAATAAATAAAGATCCTGTCTTAACAGACAGGGAAATTGGAATATTATTAATAGGTCTATGACCATTCAGACCAATCTATATTTTATGGTAGAATCAATGGCAGATTCCTCAGACTTCTTTTATTTTGCCACTTCAGAAGTTATATGCCAAAGATAACATCCTAAAAGCTTCACCAGTTCTTAAGTACTCAGGAGGGGTGAAAGCCAAGTTGGTGCTGTAACTCTTGCCATCTCTGCTGTTCTTCATGAGCCCAAAGCACGACAACCTAGGATTACCATCCTGTTGATACAACATAAGCACATATTTCACAAAAAGAAAGAAGCTAGGATTGATTAGAAAGGGAACTTGAAGCACATATTTCATAACCAAAACCCCTTATACCTGATCAAACAAAATCCTATAGGCATTGAGATCATGATACAGTCCCCTTCCTTTACTGGTGCAATATTCCAAAGCTTGAGCTAAGTAGAAAGCCACCCTCAACCTCATTGCCCATTTCATGGGCTGTGCCTCCCCTGCACCAAATCAACCATAATTTTATTTTTCTATGTTCAGACTTCAAAGGCCAAAGACCATGATTTAACTAAAGATTTGAAACCCAACAAAGATTAACACCAAAGTTATAGTAATCACAAACAACCCACAATGAAAGAGATGCTTAGCCAGAGTTTCATGGGGCATAAACTCTGCTACTAGCAGCCTCTCATCCCCTTCATAGCAACAACCAATCAAATTTGCCAAACGTTCACTTCTAAGGCTCCCAACTTGTCTGGATTCCTCCTACATTTTTTTTTATGCTCAGTACAAGAAAGAAAGTCCAAGAATGGTTCAAAAATTGAAGAGAAAGTGCAAGTTAACAAACAATGAATTGGCGAGAATCAGGCCAAGCGAACTTGTTGAAACGTTTGATGGCAATCCATTGTCCATTCTCAAGTTTCCCTTTGTAAACAACATTGGGAGCTTTCTCACCATGCTCAGACACTATGTTTTCTGATGAGAACCCGTTTGTGGCACCCTTCAGTTGCTCCAAGCTGAACTCACTAAAACTCGGCCACAAGTTTTTTTCACTCTTGCCACCATTTTCTGCAATAAAGATTACATTTTTAAGCTGAGCAAGAGATTCTAGACAAAGGGTGTGTGCTTAAAATTCAAATGCAAAAAACAACACAAACCTTGGTCAGAGGATTCAAGCACGGAAGGTTTGAGGTTGGAGTGGAACCAGCACAAAAAGAATTTAGAGCAACAAGCCCCCATTTAAGTGTTGATGAAGAAGAAGGTTGAATGGCTAGTGTAGAATGATCAGAAAGTGTTCATTGTTGTGTGTCCATTTGGTTTATGACTCTTGTGTTTATGTTATGTTTGAACATAAATGGAAATAGTTTGCAATTGAAAAGGTTTCTACTTATCTACTTTTAAGGTGCTTCAACAATGCTTCATTGTACCTCAATTGCTGATATACACTACACAATTCCAAGCTGTTAATTTTTATAAAGTATAATGTAAAACTTGCTTGTTTACCTATCTGGCTTTCCTTTTTAAAACTTTCCTCTCACCTCTCTCTATCACTCTTTGATGCAGACATTTCTTTCTTCTGTGGTTCAATTTGTAAAGGGCCTTTCCTATTCTTAACTTTCTGGTTTTAGCTTTTGGCTTTTCTGCATTCTCATCATTTTGCTTAACATTTAACAAAAGGAAATTTAAAAATATGCTTTTGTGAATTCTACTATGGATTTGCATTTCTCCATTTAAAATCATCACAAAAAGTTCCTCACACACACATAATATTCTATGGGGCCTCCATTTTTTGAAGCAAAAAAATAAATAAATTACGGCACGTAAAATGAATCTCTAATACCTATCACAATCACTTTTCCCACAACATAACTTTTATAAAACCTTTTTTTTTAATCCTAAAACCTTTTTATTATTGGGTTTTATAAGAGTTATGTTATGGGAAAAACGATTATATTATGTTATAGCGATTCATTATTAGATTAATATTTTCTTTTTTTAAAAACTTTTTAACATTCTCTCTCTTTCATCCAATGGTAATTAGATAGGTATTAAGGTAGTAGTAAAAATTTTTGATAGTAACCACCCTCTATTAACATTATTGTTTTTATACATCGTAAAGGAATATTGTTAATCTAAATGAATCCCATTTCTAATCTAATGGAAATTAATCTAAAACTTACTTAGAAATTTCAATGGCCCGCTTCGTTATTTTGTATTATTCCATAATTGTCCTTGGATAATCCTATGACCCGGCCGAGTAAGGGGCCCACTTGAGTCGAGTGATATAGTAACGATTCAGCTCTAGTTTTAAATATAGTAATTATTGAGCTCTAGTTTTAAAGGTTGCTTCTGAAATTTGAATCCCTCTCTTTTTTTTGGCAATTCGTCCATTGCCAAAGTCAATCTTAAAGAGTCATCTGATTTGTACCCAAAAAAAAAAAAAAAAAAGCATCTGATTTGTTTCCGAAGAAAAGATTCCCATTTTTTTTATAAATTATATTAAAAAAATTTTAAATCTAATTTGTTTACGAGGAAAAGATTTGTTTATAAATTTTTTTTATAAATTATATTATGTACTCTCGAAAGTACATAGTGTAATCTAATGTATTTTTTGAAATACATAATGTGATTTGTAAGAGTTTATAGACAAAAGTTTATAAATATAACTCTCCCCTTATTTTTTATTATTATTTATTTTATTTTATTGGATACATATTGTTATTTATTTTAAATTCAAAAGAAACATGAACTATTATTAAATAAGTAACAACCAAACCAAAGACAAAATGGCAAGAAGATATTCTTTTATTTGAAAAGAAAATAAGAAAAGCATCAAGAGTGGAGATAGACCATTTTGTTTGGGTAGTCAAAGAGAAAGAATTGCATTGATTAGGAGGCTAAGTTCAAAAGTTCATTTAAAAAAAAAAAATGCATGTAAAATGAAGGAATTCAAAAAAGTTATGAGACCCAGAGGCCAGAACCTCCTTCAAATATATCCTCCCATTGAATTTGAAGCCAGTAAAGTATATCAATATATAATTGATATAATTGTTGTTTGACAACAATTTAAAATTTTGAATGACTCATAATCTTTGTTTTTTTTCAAAAAAAAAAAAAATTATAAGTTGTATTTGTTGTCCTATAAATTTCGATTTCATAATATGTCAATATTTCCCCTCATCTCAGCAAGTTTAAAAGTGATGTGTGAGTGAGAAAGAAAGTGATTACGAGGTAAGGTTTAATTAAGAATTTGTAAAGGACTTAATCAATGATCATGTCAGGTGCTATACAAATAAAGCAACACCTCATGACTTTTGACAAATGAATTAATACAAATTTGAAAACACGTTGCCTTAGTCAATGATGTAGTATTAAAAAAAACTCATTTTGTTCAAGTGGGGCATATAATTCTTTGTAATACATTTTATATTTATAAAGGTATCGGGATATCTCTTTTGTATCTTCAGATAAACAACTTTTTTGGACCACTCACCCCTAACTACTAACTAGGCATGGAATTCAATGCAACTTTTTAACAAAATTAAAGTCATCACAACTATGACATTATTATTTTTATTAATTAGTATCAGTTACGGCTTTCCATTTTTACCGTTAATTTTAATTATAACTATAATGACTTTGATTTATTCATTATGTAAACATTGAATACTATTGAATCAATAACCAAAACTAGATATGAGACTTTTTATTTTTACGGTAATATAAGTTGATGAGCTCCTTATTTATGATATTGCCACTTGCCAGTGATTATGTGGAAGCTATTTTCTATTGATCATGTTACCCATTCCAGTTCTATTTAAATGTTTAACAACTATTTACCAAAGAAAATTGTCCATGGTTTATAGGTCGTAGCATAGTCATTCTTGTCGATCGCTACCAATATGACATGCGAATGAAGTGACTTTTATCTATAATAAATATTATCTTGTTATCTTGTACATTTTCCACTTTCGTTTTTTTCTAATATTCTTCAATGCTATATATATATATTATATATATATATATATATTATATATATATATTTGAAAACTCAATAAAAACCAAGTTACTAATGTTCTGACTGTTAAATTAATGTGTGTAAATATTATGCCTATTTGTTTGTTTATATCTGGCACATCTTTCTCTTTTTTTTTTTTTTTCATTCATTGAAAGTGAGATGAAAAAGGGTCTTCATAAAAATGACAAAATGCTAGATAGAACTGAGAGTGCAAGACATGATCACAGTCACATTAATTTATTAAAAAACAAAAGCACAATACGAAATGAATCAATCTTAAAAGTAAGAGGTGGGGTGATTATTCATACCACCCATATGGGGATCAAAAGGACCCTCATACAGGGAAAGGAGCAGCACGTAAAGGAAGAAAGTGTTAGTTACTTGGATTTGTAGACATGCCTCAATGATGATCTTGCATCACTCACATATCCAACCCTATCATTGCGCTCTGTCTCTCTGTGTGAGTGTGTGATTGTTTGTTACACATAATGAGTATGCCACCCTTTTCTACATTGACCAACTTTTCCAGCTTAAAGAGTGCGACAAGCACCACCTTTTTATTACATGCCATCGTTGCTGTTTTATGTGGGGCATCAAAAGGACCCTCATACAGGGAAAGGAGCAGCACGTAAAGGAAGAAAGTGTTAGTTACTTGGATTTGTAGACATGCCTCAATGATGATCTTGCATCACTCACATATCCAACCCTATCATTGCGCTCTGTCTCTCTGTGTGTGTGTGTGTGTGATTGTTTGTTACACATAATGAGTATGCCACCCTTTTCTACATTGACCAACTTTTCCAGCTTAAATTGCGCAAGCACCACCTTTTTGTTACATGCCATCGTTGCTGTTTTATGTGGGGCATCTCGAATCATATAATTTATATTATTAGCGACACCCTTTCCTTTTTTGAGTTAAACAGAAAGGCCACATCCACATGCATGACCAGACCAGGCTAACTTAGCTGTGATTATTACAATTGGTCTCCTTCAAATGTTGAATAAGCAACAATATATAATAAACAACATCCAAGGACATTATTTTGGTCAATTTTCATTGATGCTTTTAGCTTGACTTAAAATAACAATGAATTCAAAAACCTTGTGTCATTTGCATTGGCCTCAAAGTAAGCACATGCAAATATTTATACCTTACAAAAAAAAAAGGGTCAGGATCATTTTACACCCATGTAAGTTACACTCTTAATCTTGTCCGTTGATTTCACTTATATATAAGGGCTCTAATTTTTTAGTAATGCGAGCCATTAGATACAAGTGGATCAATGGTCAAGATCGCGTGTAAGACTTCTAACTCTTACACTGGTGTAAGAATATTTTGCTGCAGAAAAAAATATTTATATTCCCAAATGTATATGTATCCATTGATGGGAAAACTTGATCTATTCTCTTAGTGATGCATATATTAAACCAATATGATGTCATCCTTGGAAGCTACTTGTATCTTTGCTTTAATTAGGCAACAAATACCGCAAGCTGAGATCAATGTTGGATGTAATAAATAAGGCTACATATACATGGCCACAAGCTTTTACTAATATAACTGTTCATGGTTGCTGAATTGACAACATTGTTGAGAAACATGATACCCCATTCGATTAGATCAAGTGTCTGAGCAATGTAAAGGGCCACAAAACGCGTGAAAATGAAGATGGAGTGGCCCATGTGAAAAGGAAAAGATGCATGTGATGTGCTGCATCAGCAATAAGTATTATAAACGGAAAACTATTTCGATATAAGGGAACTTCAACATCCAAATAAGGATAGTAGACGAGGGACAAGGAGTGGGACAATCGACATAAAAGCATTGCCATGCGTAAAAAAAAAAGGCACATGCAGAGTCAAAAACACCATGTGCTTTCTCATGTCACTTGTCACCATCTCAAGTTTTAAGAATAAGTCACGCTTCATTGTCTTTTGATAAACCACCAACCTCATAATTTCGAAGAAAATGAGCCCCCCAATAACAAGTAATCACCTCAATCCTGTGTCCATTAACTTTAACTAGGAAAAGTTGGTCTAGGAACCGAAATTTACCTTTTTTAACATTAGAATCTCTTACATAGCACTGATCACTAGGTTGCCATGTGAGTGCAAAGGAGAATAAAAAAAAAAACCAACAAAAATGGACTTTGCAGAAATATGCACATGGTATCTATGATGTAGTAGATAGGAGGGAATGGAAAATTTTCTATGGCACATGCTGATGCTAGTTAATTTAACCATGCAACGGATCAGGGCTGCAAAATGTTGAAAAGTACAACCCAGTTTCAATTTTCACTAATACAAATCATGATACTAATCTGAGAATTAACAAGTGAACGTTCAGGCAACAAAATCTTCTAATTGAAGGGTTGCAGCTTTTCCACATGAGTATTGCAGTGGATCCAATTTGTACAGTGGAGGCTCCTATTTCTATGCACCATTCATGGCAGAGTCAGCATGAAGTGTATTGCCATCTTCCATAATCTTGCCATTCACTAGAGTTCTCTGCCTCTGAGAAAGTGAAAAATAACATTGTTATGTCTATACACAGACAAAGACATTACACAAAAGGAACAAGGAAAAGGACAAGTAGGTTCACCATACCCAATCTGCTGGATCTCCAGAATTCCCATTCATTAGCTTGTGGTTCTCCTCTTTGGTCCTGCCCTCTTTGTCTTTGGTGCTCAATGGTAACATGCTTGCAGCTGCAATTGACCTATCAGGCAATTCTGCAGAATAACTGAGTCAGAACAACAGCAAAAAGCAGCACAATTAAACGACAATAGCATCCATATAGTTATATAGAATAAATGTATTTACCTGGCAATTTCTTGTCAATAAAATATACCAGCAAATTAACAGTGTACCTGCAAGCCAGTGACCAAAGATTAACTCCAAGGGGATATAATGGAGAGGTTCAAACCCGAAACCAGATTAGTCTGGTCCACACAGGTTGGTTTTTACCAACAAAAAAAAAAATCACAGTTTTCCCATCACAAAGCAGAAAATGCTCTTTACCAGGCAACAACTATGTCAACCGTGTAATGTTTGCGAGATGCTACTATCAAAAGACTCTGAATCACAGCAAGCAACCACCCTAGCTGCTTTATAATCCTAGTGATTCATCAATAATCACAACAAATCAGAATTTAAATTTGAACATAGCAAATCTCCTGACAAGCTTAATTCTTCAAGAGACCAGATGAAAAAGATTTATCAGCCAATTTTACCTTCTAGCACCATATTTCTGATACGTACGCACAAAAACAAGAGTAAAGATCATGTGTGATGAAAATATCAAATCACCACATCCATATACAATACCTCGCGGAACTGCACATTGAAATTGAAATGAGTGCCAAAACAACCACATATATCAAAGCTAAAATACTAGAATACAATAATGTATACTAACAATTAATAAAGAGGACTTCAAAGGCACT